>VWZZ01001094.1:5096-62597 GCA_013399095.1 Psophia crepitans
CTATTCTATTCTATTCTATTCTATTCTATTCTATTCTATTCTATTCTATTCTATTAAAATATCCCAGCTTTGATTTTTCAGTGATGGCCTTAAGGTGTCCTGGGTTTAAACCTGGCTGCTTAATAATCTCCCATATTACCTGAGAGCCTCAAGACTGAACACTTCTGCTGCACCTTACTTCAGTCTTATCAGACGTCAGTGACTTGACTGGTAAGTTAAGAAGCTAGTTATGTATCCGGGTGGAAATGAAGAACAGAAAAGCCCACTGGTGGACTGTCACACATTCTCTCCAAACAGTGCTGTGTTAGCAAGTACAAAGAAAGTAATTAGGGGGGAAAAGGGAGCTCGTTGAATAGGGTTAATAAAACAATGAAATAATGCATGGAGAAATTGTGGAAGATACCGTCATGGAGTCAAATGCAGAGGTAATGCTGGCGCTCTTCACTTCTGTGGCAAGCGAATCCTGAGAAGCAGGGAATGACAGGAGGCAGAAGCAGCAGTTACCCAAAGCTGAGAAACATTTTGGTAGCAAGCAGCAGCAGCAGACTGGTGAGCAGTGTATTTCCCAGTGTACTTCTAGAACTTATCTTGTCTTGCCTTTAGTAGAGAGTAGTTTTTTTCATTTGGGATTAAACTCTCCCTCCCCTTTCACACGCAGATGGATAACAGATTTAAAAAAGGTACTAAAAGGACTTAAGTAGAACAGATACCTTATTTAAGCCTACTATGTGGAAATAATTTTATTCTGCTGTATATTTTCTATATACAGTCCTTCAGCACTGAGCTTCTGTATAATTGTCATATGAGTGCTACCTCAGTATTAAACTGTAGTTACTTATTTTTTGCAACATCTTCCAGAAAAATACTTTGGAGAATGAACTTAGATGAACGTAAAAACTATCCAGAAGCTTGCCTTATTTAAAATACTTTAAAGTCCTCATAATACTAAAAGTTTCTTTTTTTTTTTTTTTTTGCAAGGGAAAAAGTGGAGCAATGGTGTTTTATTTAGATTTTTAATTTCAACCTCTTGTTTCAAGTTATCACAGCTCTAGATATATGATATACAAAATTCACTTAGTTACAACGGGGTTAGGGTTTGGTATTAATGAGTAGATCTATTCCTCTCAATTTTGCTGTATTTTATACAGTTAAGTATAAATTACAGTTAGTGCTTAGAGTCCTAGTAAGTGTGTGCTTGCTTTCTCCTGTGCTTCTGTGTTTTTAAACTTTGTTCATAATGCTTGATCAAGGGATAATACGACTGCACTGTTTCACAACACTGAGCATTAAACTGGATAACCCTTTTTACCCTGTTGTTCCCTGGTTCATTATCTTTCTATGGTAGCCTTACTATATCGCAAATTTACTTGCTTTCAAGTCCAAACAGAAAGATGCGTTGGAGCCCTCATGTTACAACTACTCCACCTTGTGGGAATGAATCAAAAATGCTGCCCCAGAGCATTAAAAGCCCAATACATATAACTCGGGCTAGGGGCTGGGTAATAACTAAGACAGACCTTGCCTTGAACCCCAGGCTCCCATTTCCAGGTACACAGATGGCTGTATGTGCTGTGGAGACTTCAGTAGTGCCTGACAAGTCCTTCTAGATAAACTGTGCCATATGCACTTGGCCACTGAAGGTGTCCATGAACCTCACATATAAAATTAACCTTAAAGAGTTAGAGATTTTGGCCCAATTTTTGTACCCTTTTTTCTTTTGTAGGAAAACATTATTAGAAATCCTGTCTATGTCCAAGAAGAATCAGATATGAATTCTGAAAACGAATCAGGTAACAGGGAGTGACTGCAGCATGAAATTCAGGTTCCTCTGTCTCTGACAGACTTAAAGCCAACTGATTGACTGAAAATCACAACTCTTCTTTTTTTTTTTTTGATGGTCTTCATGCAATTCATTGATAATCTTAATCTCTGGATCACACAGAAAAATCCAGTACAAACAACCTCAGTGTTCTGTAAAGCGGTGTCAGTGAGGAGGTATGAAATGGGAATGAAGGTTGAACCTGACCCAGCGGGGCAGTGCCTCCCAAAACAGTTAAAAGATCTTATGAAGACAATCTGGGAGAAACTGTCAAAATTACCTACTCTTTTGTATTTGATATATAAAAAGGGAAGTTAAATATTCCAGTTATTACCTTCTCAAAACTGTCTTATTATGGTAGTGTAAATGGGCTCCTAATTG
The DNA here is from genome assembly GCA_013399095.1 of Psophia crepitans. Classification (NCBI taxonomy): domain Eukaryota; kingdom Metazoa; phylum Chordata; class Aves; order Gruiformes; family Psophiidae; genus Psophia; species Psophia crepitans. The sequence continues at coordinate 7,297 of VWZZ01001094.1, forward strand.
GGAAATGTGCAGTCTGTTCATGCTTTTTGGAAACCTCACCCATGTGTAACTACATCCTGCATAATCCTGTGGGTTGTATGCCAGTGTAATAAAATGCAAAGGATTCCATCCNATTATTCAGTTTAATATTCAGATATCCAAACATATCTTTTCTGGACAGTAAAATGTTGCTTCAGCTTGTAAAACTGCTACAATTGTGACAGAAGTTTCTTCTTAAACTTGTATAGGACTGCTTGCCATTATCTAGCTGTTTAAGATTTCTGGCAAAAACATTTAAACTCAATTTAGCAGTGACTGGGGTTTCAAGTCTTAGGTTGGTAAGTCTCCTGACAGAAGTTATAAAACAGCAGGGGGGGGATTGCCATATCAGAGAGACCTCTTGTGGTTTACCTGTTCCTTCATCCTGTCACTGACATGGCTGTTAACATACGCTTCAAGAGAACAGCACAAGAAATACCATTATGACATGGATTTTCCATAGGAAAATTTCCCTTCCAGCCCTGATCCGATATTGCTTGGCTTACATCCTGAAGTGCAAAGGTTTGGGGCGAAGCGTGCAAGCCAAAGGGAATTCTGCTGCTATATCGTTCTTTAAATTACTGTTGTGATAATCCAAGCAAATGACACCAACCAGTTTTCCATTACCCACAGGTTTTACTGACCTGCAACAAGGTGTTCCCTTTACAATATCACGATGAATTGTTACTATTTTTGTGGGAAATTACTTCATTATTCTTGATGGGTAGCTTTTCGGTTTTCCCTGGGAAGAGAAACTTTTCAGACTTTACCTGATTGAAGTGATCTACACTTACAAGTGCTGAAGACAGAGATGGTGTTGGAGGAGGAGGGGGGGAAGCAGGAGTCGTCCTTGGTCTTTCTTTCTCCCCATTAGTGTCTGGTTCAGGTTGGATCAGGACTGTTGTGTGGATTGGTTTATCTTCATCCTCAGGTGGCCTAACCTCTGGTTCTAGAGAGGGACATTGGCCAATATCTGCATTTTCAAAGGACGCTGGTTGAGCAAAGTCCATGGGGCTGAGAACACACAAAGAAATTGATGTCTGCTATTAGTTTTTCTGGGATTTTTTTACCACCCATTTATAAAGAATAGCTATGCTACAGTGTAATTCCACTTCACAGGACAAAAGAACCAGGATTCATCCCATCTGTTTAGGTACAGAAGAGGGACACTTAAATTAGAGGTGATAGTCACCATTGGCTTGCTTTCCTACAGTCAGTGCAGAGAGGCAGGCATCCTCTTTGGCAAGCTGTACCAGGCTGAATCACATTGCGGAGAAGACCTTCTCTGTGATGTACATTGATGGAGAGTGGGGTGATAAGATCCTAATTTAGGTACTCCAGTTATGTGAAAAAAAGATTTAGATGGGAACTTTCTATAGGGGTTTTACTTTATTCAACATACCCTATCTTTTTACTTAAATGTTCCTTCCAGATTATTGCAGCATGCACTTTCCAAAGTAAATTAATTCCCGTGGTGGTTTTCAGAATTTGTATACTCTTGGAGATCAACCTTACTTAAAATAAAGTGTTATAGTACACCATAAATACCTATCACTGAGGCAAGTCTTACTGCAGCTTTACTGTTAAATTTCTCTGATTTTATGGATAAATAGACAGGTGTTGGCTTGTCTGTAAAGCAGCTCATTAATTGCATAGCCTATGGAGCGTATACTGCAGACAAAAAAAGGAAGGGTATATTAAGGAAACAGATCATATTCTGGGATTTGCTGTTATTATGATTCCTTACGACAGTTAAGTTTATTTTGGCAGCCGAGGTAATTAACCAAACCTCATTAATCAGACATTTGTTGGCATCAGTAAGACTTACGTGGCATTAATGACAAGATTCCATATACAGCCCTGAAATGGTGGTATGTTCCTGAGCGGTGCAGTCTGAAACTGAGCAGAAGTACCCCCCACAAAGAGTTTCTTAACAGAGATGGGCTGGTCTGTTGGCAATCTCTGAGTCTGGCCTTTGTCTTCATCTACTTGAACAGTGAACATCCTGTGAAAAAGATTTGAATGTGATGAAATGGATATTTTACTCTGGTTATTGCTTGTATTGAAATCACCACTTTGCAGGTCTCATTTACTCCTACAGCAGCTATAACACTGAGCAACCCAAATTACGTAATTAGCAGCTCACATTAAATGCTATTAACCACCAGGTTTTCAGCTACTGCTATGCTTCCTTGGTAGTTCTTTGACAGAGAGATGGCAAAGCCATGCTGCTGAGAGGTGATAATATCAGTCACTGGTCGAACGGGAAGAAGTGGTTTGTAGTGTGGCAACACTGACCTGGTTAAGAGCCCAGGCTGCTGTTCTGTGACGGTAGGTGTAATCATCTGGTGCTCAGCAGGATGGGAACACTGTGGGGTCACATTTTGTTTGGGCTCCCTATTTCCTGGTTTGGATAAGTGATTATCTTCTTGCTGGGGGACAAACACTGCTACAGACTGCTCTGATTGCAGAATCAATCACAGATACATATTGTACACTTTTTAAAAGATCTGGTTGTTTGGTTTTTTTTGTGGGAGATGGCAAAGTAAGAGAACTACTGATAGTTCACCACGTACTGATACAAGTGCTACAAGTCTCTCATGGGTAATGCACATGCTACAAGTTAAAGACAAAGCAGTCCCATGGAATCATAGAATCATAAAGGTTGGAAGAGACCTCAAGGATCATCTAGTCCAACCGTCCCTCCCCACCTATCACCCACTAAACCATGTCTCTAAGTACCACATCTAACCTTTAAACACCCCCAGTGATGGTGACTCCACCACCTCCCTGGGCAACCCGTTCCAATGCTCGACCACCCTTTTCCAGAAGAAATTTCTCCTCATCTCCAACCTGAACCTCCCCTGGTGCAACTTGCAGCCGTTCCCCCTAGTCCTGTCACTAGTTATCTGCAAGAAGAGGCCAACCCCCAGCTCACCACAACTTCCTTTCAGGTAGTTGTAGAGGGCAAGAAGGTCTGCCCTGAGCCTCCTCTTCTCCAGACTAAACAAGCCCAGTTCCTTCAGCCGCTCCTCATAAGACCTGTGCTCCAGCCCCTTCACCAGCTTCGTTGCCCTTCTCTGGACACGCTCCAGGGCCTTGATGTGTTTCTTGTGGTGAGGGGCCCAAAACTGGACACAGTACTACTCTTCTCCAGACTAAACAGTCCCAGTTCCTTCAGCTGCTCCTAGTAAGACTTGTGCTGTTCAGGTTGTAGAGAGGCAGGTAGAAGCCTCTGAAGCACAGCACCACGGGCTGATCAAGCCAAGTCAAGAAATGGAAAAAAGTGCAATGAGGAAAGGGGTAGATACGGTGAAGAGCATTATTCCGGTAAAAGCAAGGATCCAGATGTGAAAGAAAAGGTTCTCTAGCCTATCCAAGCTACTGACATGCAAATGTTGCAGGTTTGTACCACATTTACAAGGAAACATGCTAAGGGGACAGAATTTTGGTCCTGATGATCTTAAAGGTCTTTTCCAACCAAAATGATTCTATGAAAGTGAAAAACTACTTTGCCAAGCCATACATCGTGTATACTGAGAAAACTGTTTTAATATAAGGGCTGTGGAATTGGGAGAGTGGATTATTTTGAGTGACAACATATTATAAGGTATGGCAACAAGAGTAAAAAAATTAATTGCTGTCTTTGGGACAATGTACCATTAATGAAACAGAAAATCTCCAACTTCTGAACAAATCCAGCTCATGGTGAGCTGAGTTGCAGAGGATAGATAAGAACTTCTGTAGTTTTGAAGGGGAATGTAGAATGATAGTTGGCATAACTTCTTTATGTTGTTGGACTATATTTCATAGAATTTAGCTAGGAGAGAATCAGGACACCCCTCTGCCACCGTTCCCCCCTCCCCCAAAAAAAAAAAAAAGCTATATGTGTCTCTGGTAAACTCTGATATGATTTATAAAGTGCAATTTTTATTTCAAATATGTTATAGTCATGCAAAACTAAACACCAGGGCCTAACTATTCAAGCATATTTTACTACAATTAGTTATCTAAACCCAGGTTGGGTATTTGTAATTAAGTAGTTTGATTTTTCAGAATTACTGAGCATCCTTACAACATATGAGAAATAATCTGTTTCTGGCAAATAACTTTACTTTTTTCAACTGCAAAATTGTACTGAACTCCAATATTCTTTCTTAACAATAATTACAAATGCTAGCAAATGAATATTGGAAATGTTTATTGAAGGGAGTCTGGTTTTCATATGTAAAATGCTTGGCTTTGTTATTTACACATGTTGCAGACATAACTGGATAGTGACTTAAGCACCTGAATTAGATAACTGATGTATTTCATGCAAATTATTCAATTTTCTCATAGTTTTGGATGGATTCATTTGGTCTAGAAAGCTGTAGAGTCAGAAGGTGATTTGTTTTTTAAAAGGTTGGAGTAAGCAGGTATTAAAAGACTTATCTTTTGGGACAATCTCCAGGATTTCCCTCAGACCCTTCAGCAGTGGAAACAGAAGAGAGATTTCTCTGGGGGCAGTTTAGAGCGACAGACTAATTTAGGTTCTGTGAAGTGTCCCAGAGAGGACACTTCTCTCCACTGCCCTCAGATGAAGTGTAGGGAAATCAAACTGTCAAGACTCCAGTTATCCATTGTGCTGCTGCATGGTATCCCTGGCTACTGACTGTCAATATTTTCATCAGCATGCAATATTTAATCTTATCTTTAGCCATTACCACAGCAAACATTTTGGCTCCAAGCAGAACTATCCAATGATGTGCATGAGTCTGCAACAGTATCCTATAATTACCTTGGAAGAGAAAGGAAATACTTCATAACTATATGGACAATTATCTGAGGAGTTTTCAAAGGGTGTTCCTCACATTTAGTCAAATAAAGCTCAAGTTTGTGATGAGGTGTTAATCTTGATTTACATCTTTTCACATCCATTTCAGGTTACAGAAACTACAGAGTTCAGACAATTTGTTTTGTAACACAGCTACTTTGGAAACACAGAAGTTTCATCTGAAAAAGCATCATCACTGGATGGCATTGCACAGCAATTGTGTCTCGACGTACTCTTACAGGTCAAGATGCTGTACTTGTTACAGCACTGCATATAAGAACTTTCTTTGTTGTTTAGAGCTTCTTATTGTCATCTGCATATTTGTGTTCTGTCACAGTGACACAAAATGTTTTGCAAAACGCAGTCATCCATTTCCAAAATAACTTTTTCTCCCAAAGAATTTGCAGTTTTACCTTGAACTAGTAATTGAAGCTGGGGATATTGTCTGAAGGTATTATTACAAGATTATTATGGTTTTTTTTAACGATACAGTAGAAAATCAGTCAGAAATTTATACTGACAAAGGACAAAGCAAAGCAAAGCAGATTATAGACAGGACAGAGGGGCACCTTGGGCCTAGACAGGCAGGAATTGTTGCTCAAGAATGCTGCAAGGTTGTGGAGGTGAGTGAAGTGTAGTGTTCAGTGTGCTTGAATAAGCACGTTTTGTAACATGCTGGAGGTCATATCTTCTTTCTGATTTATTTTGTTTAAACAATACAGAACAACATTGTGCATAGTGCACTTATCCACTGAATGTCTGTACAGTGTGTACACATCTGTATGTCCAAATGTCCACAACAAACCCTACTTGGAACAAGGGTTATTTCAGGCCATAAATAATACTGACTGCCTGGGTCCTGCGTATTACAGTAGTGCTGTTTCTAATCACTTTCTGAATGGTGAAGTGTAATTAGCATTTTCTACCATGTCTGAGAAAGGGCAAAGGAATTCAAGTGAAATTCTGTTTCAAACAACATTGTCTGAGAAGGCCTGTAATGGCTTTCCAGCAATAGGAATGACTGCCATTTACATGGGACTGTGTGTCTTCACTGTTTTACCATACTACCTGGGCACCACTGTAACCCCGTGTGCGGGGGGTACACCAGCACATGGCATCTCAAAAAGGCTACAGGCTGCTGCACTGTTGCTGTTTACACACTCTGAAAACGGTCTTCTTCTACATGTCTTGAAGAGGTGATTTACTGCACCACAGCAGTATTTCTCATCCACAGATTTGATTAATAAAATATATTTGCCGAGTACCAGAAGGTTAAAGATGCCAATTCAGACAAATGCAGGTCTCGGGAGAAAGAGGCTGACAGCCTCTGCAAGTGTGTGACCCCAGCTCTGCAGAATAATAAGCACTGTCAGAAACTGACTTCTGAAAACTTTTGGATAAGGAAGGGATTAGATGAAATTCTTTGTCTCAGCAGAAGCATTTGCATGGATTGCTAATGACATCGGTACATTCGCTTTGTTGGATTAGCTGTGCTGAGTGGTCTGTAGCACGTCTAGGTATTTGTTACCCTGTGGCTCTTTCTATCCGGATGGAGTGTGCTCTGCCATCGTGAAACTCGCCAGCTTCTGGTTTGATGGTGATCCTATGGGGATCCCGTACCCCAGTGGAGATGTGCACTTCTAGGCGACCTCTGTTCAGGAACACTGCATAGTAGGCCTGCAACGTATGCGTTGGCATGAGAAGGTCAGTTACATTGGGAAAGGAATTATTTTACATAGTTTCACACTAGTGTTTATGTTTTATTTTCTTTGCTCACCATTGTAAAGACAGTGTAATTTCAGTTCTGCTGCTGCTGTATTCAGACTCTCTTGTATTTTTACAATGAGCAATGGGTAAAATTAGGTCATGCTGGAAAGTCTAATCAAAAGATTCCACTCTCTGCATACCTATTTGCAGGGAAGGATGGAGACTTCTAACCTACAATTCTTCTGATTTTTGCTGTTAGAAGGACCGATCTGAAACCCATCAAACCCTGAATAGCATTGATCTCAGTGTGAGTCCTGCGTTTGGAGGGCTGGCAAATCATGCTAGTAGTTACTCTAGCAACCAATATCATGTTGTAGCGGATTTCAGGATCTAACCTCCAGTTACCATAGCAATGAGTGTCATGCTCACTTCTGTGACCTGAAGAGCTGGGTAATGATAAAGGAGCCCCTACCCTGAAGTTAATATCATGCAAGTGAGCCATTATCATGTGCTGTCCCTGGAGTGTGTTCCTCCAGGTCACTGAGAAGTCTCTTCTAAAACAGGCAGGAAGGAGAATAATGAGATATCACTTCCCAGAAGCCTGAACAAGGAAAGCATCGAAATATTCTGTTTATCTCTGTTGCAGTATGTCTGTCTGGGAGGTTTTTAATTACTCAAGATTTGAATAATTTCTAACAGCAATCACACTTTTACCAGTTAGCCACTTGGACTCTGTAGGTACTTCCTCTGCAGACTGACTCTATCGTCTTCTTCAGAAAGGATCTATACTGCAGATTTGTATTTTATGGGAGAGGAGAGGTCTTAAGTCTTATATCCCACAGCAGTGATCTCAAACAAGGGGCTTATCTGGTACTGCTTTAGGCAGCTTTTTTTTTTTTTTTTTTGTCTCAGGGGAAACAGAATGATCCTAATTTATGTCTATAAGAACAGGAATGAGAGATGTTTCCAAGCATTAGTAGTGCATAAGTAGTCTTCAGAATGACTAACAAAGAGTGTTCTCTAATATTTAGGTCTGATTAAAAAAAACAACATGGAAGCTTCCATATGATAGAAAAACAAATCTGTTGTTGTTTAGCAACAAGCAATGGATGCCTTACTGCAAATCTTTAAGAGAAACAGTTACTCCAATGCAAAAAAACAATTGTGAGCCTCTATCAGATTCTCCATGAGAGAAAGGGTAACATTAGAAATAATTTATTCCCAGGCACTGAATTTTAACTTAAGTATAAACATCTTGTCTTGAAAAAAAAAAAAAAGGAAGAAGTTCAGTAAAATTGTGGGTTTTCTTTATCTTTTGCTAGGTTCCTCATACCTGTCCCGTCTGTCGGCGCTTTCGCCTCGGAGGGGCAGTTTTCCTTCCAGTGTACCCGCGTTTTCTCCTGGGGGGAACAACTGTGCCACTTGTGCCAAACAAGATGATCCCAGACTCATTCTTGGTGCTGAAGGAGAGGTTGATTTCTGTGCCTACGTCAAAGGAGACAGGCTGCAGTTCCACAAAACCTGGCTTGGGGAAGCTAACTGTATAAATGTTCTGTAGGAAGATGACAGGAAAGTGCATTAATAGGATTAAAAACAAGACTATGAACACACTGAAAAATTTCTTAACCAAAATAATAAACTATGTAAATATAACTAGTGTGGAGTAATAATAAACACCAAGCAATTTACTTCTCAAAGTGTTGTGCAAACGCTAATTTGCTTGTTTACATCTGGCATCATTAGAATATTTCTGGAATCCCATCTTACAGGGAGGCAAAGTTCCAGCCTTATTTAGGTATATCCTATTGGATTAAAAATAACTGCTTACAGGTATTTTTTTATATGAATGTTTTCCATTGAGTTAATACACTGGGATTGTGCTTTTAAATCAACACAATAGATAACAACAGCCAACACAAATATAAACTAGATTCTATTATTTGTCAAATGTGCCCAGAAAATTCTTTCCACTAATAGGTCATTATTACTTCATCATTATTGCTTCACTAAGCACCACTGCTTTCTTGATGACTCATGCTCATAAATGAAGCACTTGTTGCGCATGGCCCAACTCTGTGGACACTGGGAGCCATTAACACAATTTAAAGAGTAGAATATGCCATCAAATAATAAATTACTGTATACTCCTCAAGATTTTCTGTAATTACTGCCAATTCTTGTACTCTTCCAGCCGGGGAAGACCGGTCTATAGAAACAGTGACTTTTTGTAAAATAAGTCACCATTTCTCAGCACAGTAGAACTGATTTCAGGTATAGAGATAGTAGATTATGCTACATAAAAGCATGGCTGATGATGTTCACTTTTCTCTGAAATCCAAGAGCATTTAAATAATTGAGCATATATCCTGTCTTTATCTTTTGCTTTTACTTCACTTCTTTTTAATTATCCTACATACCCTGTTTTGTACAACTAGGGTACTTTACTTAATTCCCTAACAAAATGGTCAATCCAAGTAGATTTCAAATTCTGAAACCTCAAGACTTGCAAAATAATGTGAAAAACAAAGTTTTTTCTAAGATTCATAGCAACAGAAGAAAATCAACACAACCATCCGTCTTTCATATTCAGGAAGGAATCTACAGTAAAGGCAAACAAATACGAACTTCTGTAGAAAATTGATGCTGAACCCATATTTGTAAGATTTAAAAACAGTTGAGCAATCTGGTTGTTTAGAGTTTAGCTTTGCCACAAGCCTTAAAAGTTAAAAATGACCATCCTGTGACAGATTCATCTAGTCTAATATCCTACCTGAGAGTGCTACTGTGTGTGCTTTTTGCTCTGATGAAGGTCAGAGATAGAAGTGATAAACACAGCAAAAGAGGGTACTCATCTTTATTTTGGCCTGGGCCAGGTTCCAGTCACTGTTCAAAGGAAATTCTCAAAGTTTTGGAGAAAAATGTTTGGAGAGCATTTGTTTAACAATAACTAATTTGGATTTGCTGTAGTGGTATCTGATATGGAACTCTGGATCATACATCTTCTTGCAAAACTATCTTAAATCACATACATTTCCACAGAAGAAATACAAAATATTTATTGTGAGACAAATGTCACTGGAAATATTTTTTATATAAGGCTCTCTTCCATGGAAAATTACTATATTCTCTCTCAAACTTAGGATCAGATTCCTTGAGTTTTATATGCATTAAAAGCCTATTAATTAAAAGCAGCATCAATTGAAAATAAATAGACTTGAATTGTACTTAAAGTTAAAATAATGACATCAATTTTGCATGTTGTTGGTGATCAGTAAGAAATGTGCCTTTCAGCTCAGTGGTAGCTCATAACAGTAAGTGGTCTACAGTTCCTATCCTAAAGGTGACTTTGTTTCAGTTACTCCCAAATACACTGTGATTTTCAAAGTACCTCAGGTAGTGAATGATTTTACAACAACATTTTGTTTAAAAGAAAATCGTTTAAATCCTTGTATTTTATGTGTATCAAAAATTTTTAAGGTTTCTGCAATACTGTCAGTGCCTAATTCTGTCCTCATTAATGTCAGTAATTCCCATTTTAGTCAGCTGAAACAGAACTAGCCCATTGCCAAGCATTTCAGAAAATCCTGCCCTTCAGGGATAGAGATATCACCACTGTACAGGGATACTGTCCAAGAAGTTAGGATCTGGAAAACTGGTCTACTTGCTGATCAGACTAATTCATCTTTCTTTCTTTTAAATACATACCTTCTGATTTCAGGTTAGAGCCCTATGTGTGTCTGACTATGCCTTATACAATTAATACGTTATGCCATAAAATCGGAAACCAGAAAACATTTATACCCATTGAGACCAAAAGACATGGAATTCAGACTAACCTCTAGCGTGCATCCTTTGGTTAGACCAACAAAATCAGGACTACTCAAAATATTATACGGTGTCCTTGAAATTTCGATCTCTTTGAGGCAACCTGTGTATTTCTTTAAGTTCACTTCAGGCCTAAAAAAAATTTAAAAGTACAATATATTTTCAGAAAAAGAATTTAGGGAGAACACAGTCAGCCAGACACACATATACGCACTTTCAGATGCACAGATGCTTGAATTTTTTTTTTTAAATACACACATACACTAAAATGAATACATTTTGCTTTCTACCACCTATCAGCACATACTGCACTCTGCCTTCCATCACTCATCAAAGGTGTGACAGGAGATTCATCTCATCTCCAGCTGACAACAGTCCTCTTTTCCTTATTTTTTTTTGTCTTTTCAGTAAAGGAGTGCTGTCACCTTTGGTGTTTAAATGCAGTGAGCTATGAAATAAGTAAGTAGTTGTTCTTTAGGCAAAGCAGAAAGCTGCATGCTAGGAAATCATAACAACAGGGAAAGACCTTAACTAGAAGGCAGATATTTCATTCATCTTTTTGCATGCTAGATCCTAATCAAAGAGGAACTTTAGCAGCATACAAACATTTTAGATGAAGTCTTCGCCAAAGACTGAAAAAAAATTTAATTAGATTTTTTTTTTTTAAATGCTTCAGGAATTCTTCATGTCCAGGTGGACTGACATTTGTTTTCTATGCATTTTATATTCCCAGTATCTTTCCTATGAAAACTCCTGCATATTTTCTTGTGGCACAACAATATATTTGACTTTCTTAGCCAGTTGAAGAAAACACACTACTTGGGTTTGTAACAGAAACTGCTTATCCATCCAAGACAGGAAAATTTTGTCATAGAGTTGCAAAGTTCCATCGTTTTGCTCATCAGCTTGCTGCCAGAAGAAATGAGAAGACCCCTGAAAGTAACACTAAAGCTAGCATGCTTTAATGCAAAAGTATGATTTCCCAGGCCTGGGAACACTAGAGTGAGACTGCTGGCAATATCTGATCCAGGCTTGCAGGAAGAAAAGCCTTATAAAGTCACTTAAGAAAAAACGTTGCCATACATACATACCATGGAGAGTAAATCCAAAAACAAAAAAAAGCACTAGTTAATTCGCTCACAATATTACCCATGAGTGCTGACCATTTAGTAGAATATCTGACTAATATGAGCAGCTCAAAAATAAAGAAAAATTAATTTGGAAAATAAATAAGGAGTGTAGGGAGAAAAAACCCAACACTTCAGCTCCCTGGAACGAAAGAAAATATTTTAAAGAATATTAATTACAAAAAAAAACCATTTTGCACAAATACTGTTCAGCTGCACATTTTGGTACTGAAAGCCATTCGTTGCACTACAGCCATTCGAGCAAGCGCGGTGTATTCTCTGGCATCCGCACAAGTAAGCATCTGGTTTATTAAAACGATCCATATTCTGCTTTATTTACAATCATGTTTCATGGTCACCTTCCATTTTTTGATATTTTTTATTTCCTAGCTCTTCCCTAGTTCCCTCATAGACTCATCTTCCCAGCAGCAGATTTGCCATGTCCTTGTCAGCAGTGCCAATAGTCTTCTGCTTTCGCCATCCAGAAACCATTCACTTTCCTGCACCCTTCCTGCCCTGTTACAGGCTGCCCTCAGGCAACAGGCAGTCAATGTTATCTTATAATTCTCAACCTGCATGAACTCTGCATCCTTGTTAACATTTAACACTTCCTTGATGTTTTCCTAAGACTTCCTTTTCCCCCTTGTTCCCTTCCAAAACATATAGAACAAGGTTCAAGTTCTTACAGGTCTCGCATAAATTCTGGGCCTTTTTTTTTTTTTTTTCCAAACTGGGATCTATTTCAAGGGAACACAAGAAAAGATTTCTGTAGCTTGGAAGGAAATTATCTTTCTCAGAATTAGGGGGGAAGCTGTATTTTTGTTATTCTCACCAGGAATCAAGCTGCAAAACAGTGGAGTTCAGTTCATACCTGAGCATATCGAAGCAAAAGTAATGGACATGAATAGTTGCAAACTGGAAACAGTCAGAAACAGGTGATCTCTCTTATCCACCCATTCTTAAACTCCGAAGTGTTTACAAGGGCACGGAGTTATAGGACAAGGGGGAATGGGTTTACACTAAAAGAGGGGAGACTTAGATTAGATATTAGGAAGAAATTCTTCACTGTGGGGGTGGTGAGGCACTGGCACAGGTTGCCCAGAGAAGCTGTGGCTGCCCCCTCCCTGGCAGTGTTCAAGGCCAGGCTGGATGGGGCTTTGGGCAACCTGGTCTAGTGGAGAGTGTCACTGCCCATGGCAGGGGGGTTGGAACTAGATGATCTTTGAGGTGCCCGCCAACCCAAAAAATTCTGTGACTCTATGATTCTGTAAGTGGCAAATTTCACAAAAATCTGCACCTCGTTCTCATACCCCCTTCAGTAAGTACTTCACGGCCTCAGAGTAGGGCACTCTTCACCTGACCTGGGACTACGTTGCTCTTACAGCCTGGAGGTCAGAACCAAACTTGGCAATGCAGCTTGCCGTAGCTTTGCTTCCGAGGCATTCCGTGTCACAAGCAGAGCTGAAGGAAGCAGCTGTGTGACGGAAATAAAAGTTGTTTGTGTAGGTGTGAGCACAGCATGTAACACGGCAGCGTTAAGCACATGGGAGCAGCTTTGCTTGCTGCAGCAGGAGCGACTCGCTGAATTAACAGCCTTAGCGTAACCGCTGGTGTAAGTACTGCCCACACACTGCTTCTGCCTTGCCGCCTGTGCTTTCAAAGCTGCGCTTACTAGACACATGCAAGTCATGCAAGTAATCTGATTATTTTTACCTTGCTTTCATACTAGGGTGAGAGAGGGAAAAAAAAAATATATCAAAATTTAATTAATTGCAGTAAATGATACTTACTAGCAAGGTTCAAAATATTTCACACTGAAGCAGATATACATCATTTACAAACAACACATAATGGATTGTGAGTTTCTATCTGTCTGTCTGTCTATCTATCTATCTATCTATCTATCTAATCTATCAGGCTATAATAATTAACAGGGTTACTCTGCAAACAGCTACCTTAAAATGTAATATATCAGAGAGCTCTTATAATTTTTTGCTATACTTGGTTGTGAGTAAAAGCAAACCATATAAAAGAATTTGGCAGAACTGACACAACCTGATAATTACGAAGTCACGGGTACCTCAGCCTCTGTTGTTTGCAATAGCTCAGCTTTGCCCTAATCCCCCTTTCACTATTTCTGATTCTAATTTACCATAACATTCGTCTTGCCCCAGTGACTGATGAATCATAGCTGTAGGCAAAATGGTTACCACAGGTCCAAGTAGCTGTGGTACACCAATTTTCTAAGCAACCACAAAGGACTGGCTGGAAGATAATTGCTCTAGACATTTTGTTATGCACTGGTGTGATTTTACAATTACATAATATAGTGCCATATTTCATGAGTAAAACACATCTTAGATCTTCTCATTGTCAGGTGATTTGACATCAGAGGTTAGCTATTAACCTAATAAATTAATAAATACATCCATTCTTTTAGTTGCAGAACAGCCTGTGGACTAATCTCAACAGTTCCTTGCGCGCAAGACCACATCATTACGGCATGTAGCTCAAGCTGACATAGGTTAATGGGCTTGTTTCTGTGTTGCACATCTGTTCATTGTAGCACAGATTTCTCTTGTTCTTGTCATTGCAAAACTGCTGAATATTAATTTAAACTTTAAGTAAGTTTTTTCATTTATTTAAAACCATGTAATGCAGTCACTAAATTCAAGTATCTGTTATCCCATTTCATCAGTTTATTAAAGCTTAAGTTGAAGTTTATCAATAATATTATGCAATATTTTAAAAATAAATACTGGGAATTTGTGTAAGAAATTAAGGATCAGGCTTCAAAAGGGAAAAGGTTGCCATATTTCATTTCTACTTAGCTTAAATATATCAAGAGTATTGTATCATATACTTTAATTTCTGAATACAGGAGTGCACTGGGTCAGGCTGAGCTGGAGTTAATTTCCCCGCAGCAGCCCTCACAGTGCTGTGCATGGGTAGCAGCAAGGTGCTGATAACACACCAGTGTTTTGGCTACTGCCGAGCAGTGCCGGCACACATCAAGGCTGTGTCTCCAACCCTCCTTCCACCCCCTCAGCAGCAGGCTGGGGGTGGGCAAGATCCTGGGCGAGGACACAGCCAGGGCAGCTGACCCACACTGGCCAAACGGATATTCCATACCAGATGACGTCTGCTCAGCAATGGGAAGCTGAGGGAGAGGGGGAGGAACGGAAGGCATTCGTTTTTTTCAACGTTTTGTCTCCCGGGGCAACCACTACGCTTTTGGAAGCCCTGCTTCCCAGGAAGTGGCCGGACATCGCCTGCTAATGGGAAGTAGAGAATAATCTTTTGTTTTTCCTTGCTTTGCTTCCGCGCGCGGCCTTGCTTTTCGCTATATTAAAACTGCCTTTATCCAAACCCACGATTTTGGAGTGGTCTTTTCCATCTTATTTTTTTTCCCTCTCCCCTCTCTGCCCTGCTGAGGAGGGGAGTGATAGAGCGGCTTAGTGGACGCCTGGCGTTTAGCCAAGGTGAAACCACTACAAGGAGGAATTTAATCTAAGGTGTTCAGGAAACTTATGTCTACAAATGATTTAAAACTATATCTAAACACAATATTTTTATACATATTAAAAGTATTCTGACCTGATTACGCAAAAACATACATATCTGTTTAACAGTAGTCACATGAAGAGTAGTTTGTAGTTCAATTTTTCTACTCATGCGCAAGGTAAACACTTGTGCTTAATTTTCTGGAGCTGTGGAGCCATTTTAGTAAGTTTGAAGTCACAAATTCAATTAATCAAATAAAAAAAAAGTCATCTATATCATGGTTCTGCACACCATCAGAAAGATGCACTGCACCGTTACCCTATTTCCATTGCATTTGTGTAATGTGAGCTGTGTGAAATACACAGCATGTGCAAATAAAAGTATTGGTCTGCTGTGGTGACGTAAGGTACGCTGGGAACTCACCGTTCACTTACTCCAAGTGAACTTGAGAAACAGATACAGAGAATAGGATTAGGCTGCATTTACATCCCCTTACCAAAGAAATTGGTTTGACCCATGTTACCTTAGATTTCTCAGGGTTGGCAGTCCCCCAAAATATATTTTCTCATGCCCTTTTAAATTGAGTCCAAAGTGGCTGCCTGTTGAAGTTGTCGCTATGGTCTCCTCTTCATTGGTGTCTATGTCTACAATTGATATGTTGGCTGGAAGAGATTTGAGAATAATTTCAAAATATCAGACAGGAACAATGATGTCTTAATGTAAGAAACCAACAGGGAAATATTTGGAGGGTTAACAGGTGAGGGGAGGGGCAAGAAGGGTTGAATTTTGCAATCAAGAGACTGGATTTCCTAATTGTCAGTTATGGGCAGGGGAAGGGACCCACACTTTCCTCTGTTTCCATAACAACCTGAAAAGCTATAGCAAATTTCTATGCTTTATTTTTATATATTCTCTAAACCTGTTCTAATTTGGTATGTTCTTTGTGCCAGTGTAATTTGAGGCTAACACTTCAGGACAAATTCCAGACAGAGGAGATCAATTTACATCTAATTTGTGATTTCAGTCCAAAGGTTGTCACTTGAGCAGGATTTTTTAGGGTAAAAGTTTGTTAAGCATTGTCATTATGTGCCTTAGAGATTGGTGATCAGTCACTCTAAACCATTTTCAACCCAAAGCAGTCAGTTGCTGTCATGTCTAATCTCAGTCTGGAGTCAGTGATGCACTATATACAACCATCTTATTTAAGTGCTTGTTCTGTGTATATTTTTAAGGTATGGAAAGATAATGCAAGGTTCAGTGAGAGAAACATGACGTGCTGAAATGTGCTGAGCAGCCCCCGAGGAAGAAGAGGACATTAGAATCATAGAATCATTAAGGTTGGAAGAGACTTCAAGGATCATCTAGTCCAACCGTCCCACTACTACCTGTTACCCACTAAACCATATTCTACCACAGGGATGCAAAGAAAGCGTTCTTCTTCTTTTCTTCTTTCCTTTTTTTTTTTTCTTTTCATCAGACAGTTAAATGCAAGAGACTGTTTATAATCTACACACTCCTTCCATCCCCATCTACATGCATAAGGAATTAAATGAACCTTTATTTTACTTTAAAAAATGTCCAGCCTGATTTCTGTTAAAGATGGAATAGACTGAGTTTGGAGATGAAAGACCTATCAACCTCTTAGGAGATTTCAGAGGAAGCACTTTCTACAAGAGGTAATGTATAATCCATGGAGAGGAAGGAGCAATGGGAGGACAGGAGTAAGAGTGTTCTCTGATAGAAGCTCTCCCCACAGGTGAGTCTCTTGTAGCAGCAGCTGATTAAATAAATGTCTTTAAAGAGAGAAAGAATGCACAAAACCTGAAAACTACCCAGTTTTTAGGAGGAAATAGAATTGTATGGGTAATAGACTTTCCTGATGTATCTTATTCTGAATAGACTAATTTACTTTTCATTTTTATGTCTTCATCTTTTTTATAAACACGATATGTTTGAATGGCATGAAAAAAATTACAATTATGTGACACTGTATTTTATCTTAGTACCTCCTGGGTTAAGTATGAACTAAGTTAACCGGCTAACAGCAAGGCATTTCTCTTCTAAAGGTGCAGCAAGTATACAGATAGGAGCTCTGACTCATTTTGAGTTCTTCTCCAGCTCCCAAGTCTACTTCATCCAATCATCAAGAGCATGGTCTGTTTGAGATGTGAAGATCAGGTAGAGAGCTGGCACTGCAGGGGGTACAGGAGGAAGAGTCTACTGTTCAGGGTCTACTGATGACTCTGAAGATTCAGAATGCAGTAAGACTTTAGGAGACAAAGGCACTGAGAGTGTCACAGATACCATAAAAAAAATTAATTTGGCTGTGTTGGGTCTGACTGAGATGGAGTTAATTTCCCCATAGCAGCCCTCATAGCACTGTGCTCTGTATTGGTAGCTAGCAAGGTGCTGCTAACATACCCATTTTGGCTTCTACTGAGCAGCGCTGGCACAGCATCAAGGCTGTCTCTCCAACATCCACCACCACCACCACTAGTCCACTAGGGAGTGGGCAAAATCTTGGAAGGACAAGGACCTATTGAAATGAGTCCAGAGGGGGACCATGAAGATGATCACAGGGCTGGAGCACCTCTCCTATGAAGACAGGCTGAGAGAGTTGGGCTTGTTCAGCCTGGAGGAGTCATGTCAAGGCTCTGGGGAGACCTTATAGCAGCCTTCCAGCACCTAAAGGGGGCCTACAGGAAAGATGGAGAGGGACTGTTTACAAGGGCATCTAGTGACAGGACAAGGCTTTAATCTGAAGGATGGTAGATTTAGGTTAGACATTAGGAAGAAATTCTTTACTGTGAGGGTGGTGAGGCACTGGAACAGGTTGCCCAGAGAAGCTGTGGAGGCCCCATCCCTGGCAGTGTTCAAGGCCAGGTTGGATGGGGCTTTGGGCAACCTGGTCTAGTGGAGGGTGTCCCTGCCCATGGCATGGGGGCTGGAACTAGATTATCTTTGAGGTCCCTTCCAACCCAAAGTATTCTGTGATTCTGTGATTCTATGATTCCATGATTCAAGGCTTGTTTGACAGTGCAGTCACTCACATGCAAACCAAGACACCTGTAATCTAAGCAAAAGAAGTTGCTAAATCACTAGAATGCCATACTTCCAGCGATTTTGCACATCATCTTCCCTGTGATTAGATGGTTAGCTGTACTGCATAGGTAACTGGGAAAGTCATGGTGTTAACACCACAGAAACTCACCTAGTTTTTGAATTCTTGACAGGGTGAAAGACTTCCATCTGCCATCATTATGATTGTGGCTGCTGATAACAGAAGCTGTGCCTGAACCCAGATCATAGCTGACTTTTATACGCCCACCGCTGAGTTCTACACTCATGAAATCTTTCTGTTAATGAAAATGATTAGATACACAAAATATGATTCTTGTTCATTTTGGTAAGAGGTGTTCCTGAGTGACTATAGACAGCTTTTCTTCAACCTTTTCCAAAAAATCTACTTAGACATTTATTGCCCAGGACTGTACACTGTATGAATGTACACTGCCAATAAGTTCTTTTTTTCCCTTTCCTTCTCCTTTGGCTTGTTAAACTTAGTTGGCATTTTGCTAACTTAGCTGGAGTTTTGCTGAGATGTCTGTACTTATATTTGTTTACACTGAAGACAGAAATACGTATTGTAATTACCTGAAACTAATGCTCAGCTTTCAGTATGTGTCTGTACTACAGTTACTGTATCTGCTACATATCTCAGCTAGATTTAAACTTGCAAGGTAGAAAACAACATAAGTAAAGATCGTAAAACTGGCTTGTTGTACTAGGCTTTCCAAAGAGCGGTCTCTACTGATGGAGCAACAGAGAGCTATGAAATATTTTTCTCACCAATACCTAAGCAGTAACTGGAGATGGCTGACTGGTATACTCTGCAGTATCTACAGAAAAAGAGCTGGCAGGATACAAAGAGCAAAACAAATAACCAGGGAACTGGACAGCATGAAGGGCATTAAGTAGGTAACGGTGGAACAGTGACCCAGGCGTGTACATACCAGAGAAATTTTAATTATAATTTTGCTTATGGCCAGTTACATCTATGCTCAGATCTAGAGGGAATGAAAATGCTTTACCATGTACCGAATACTTATGCAAAACTGTGATAATAATGTTATGTATATGAATATAAATCAATGTTTAGAAGAAAAGATTAAAATTTAACAAACTCAGTATTTTAGATGCTTACACATGTCTATCTATGCATCATGAGAACGAGCATCCCCAAAATTTTTATATGGTGGGACAATATCTTCAGAAACAAATTGTATCAGGGAACAGTTGCCTTCCAGCTCCCAGTGTTTTTCAGAAGTTCAAGTGAATATTTTTTTCTAGAAACCTACATAAATTAGTAATAATTACACAAAATAATTACACAAAATCATCTAAAATAATTACAATAATTATACTTTCAATATTCAATTATAAAAATTAATTAGAAAAACTACATAAGTACTTCATTATTGTAATAAAATACTATCTTTTCCTATAGTCAGTCAGAAGGAGCACCCTCCTCCTCAATAATTCCAGCAATTATAATAATTTTTCCCAAAATACAGGAATCTGAAATAAGACTGATTTACACAAACGTAGTTTTTTTTGTAAGATAATGAGTGCTCAGTAATTCTTCAAGAGAATTGGTGTACATGATTTCTGGCCCATATGAAAAGGCTAAGGAAAGGACTCTGTACCCAGTCAGGCTTGCAAATCAGTCTTGATCAGAGATGCTACAGCTGATTTATTCCAGATTCATGTGAGGATCTGGCCAGATGTCTTTATAAATAATTCTCCCCGTTACCCACACACATTTGATAGTGAGTGTGAATAAAAATCTTGAACAGCTTTATAACTAATGTTTCTATTCTTTATTTTATCTGTAAAGGCACCATTTGTAGACCTTGTAAAAACGTCATTACCATCACATCCTGTTTGTTGCACTTCACTGCCACTTACATTAAACACAGACTTTTTCTTTGTATCAGCAGGACTGCTATCTGAGACTTCTCTCTTCCCATATTGTCCCTGCCCTTGTACTATGATATTTTAAATGATGAATGTATAACTACATCTGGCAATGTCTGCACAGGTAAAGATTTGGGGTAAATGAAAATTAATTAAAATTTCAGAAAAGCTGGAATCTCTCTCAGTCTAACATAATGCTCCCCAGTCAGTAAACAGCAGGTAGTCAACTTCCACACTATAACATTGTCTTTGCTTGGACAGCTGTGAAGCATCATCCCAGACAACATCATACCAGGATAGTGCTACATTAAATTCCTATATGTTTTCATAATATGATGCCTTCAGCTACTATAAAGATGGTATGGGACCTGTAAGGATAGTGAAGATTAGCTGGCTGTTCTTACCAAGTCATCAGTAGCAAGATACATCAGCAGGGCGTTTGATGAGAAGGTCCTGAATTTGAACATGACTGTGGAAATATTGGGGTTCCAGCGGATCGGGCGGCTCACCATGGCGTAGCTGTCGCCATCAAACTGGACGGTGCCTTCACTGTCTGCCACCTGTGGGCTGAGAAGGGGCAATTCGAACCTGATTCCTTTGCCGTGTGAGGTGAAAAAAAAAAAGAAGAAAAAACCCAAAGAAGTAGGGGGAAATGGGAGTGAGGGGATGCCTCTTGGGAGTCTTCCTGACCTTGGTTTGATTTTACATCAAACACCTGTTCTGACAGGTGAAGCTGTAAGGTCAGCTCACCGGCTGTGCAACACAAAGGCACTTCTGGGAGGAAGACGGAAGCAGAACCTGTTGCATGTATCTTATGGTCTGTAATGACTCATTTTGCAATCCTCAGTGTAAAATTGCATTATGTACTCTTTCATCTTGGGTTTTTTATTGTTAGTGATTTATTTTACAACTTCTGGAGGGTCACAGATGGAAAGCCTGGAAACCATTCCACTGTTTACCCACCAATTACAAACACCACAAGAGCAGAAGCATCAGTCCCTCCACAATTTTTGGCATTCCTGTCATTACAGAACAGAAAAGATCAGGCTTTGAGATTGTTTGATATGATTTTCATGATAGATCCATGTCAATTTCTAAGACACAGATCGGATAGCTGCAAGATAGCAATCTTTTGGATTAATCACAAACATAATTACATTTGAACAAGGGACCTACATGCTAGAAGCATGCTTCCCATTTATCTTGGCACATACACAAGGATTTTGAATGTAGTGCTTTCACCCTCCATAGCTACATGTAACAGTTAAGGTTTTGCAAGTAGATTTTGCAAGAGAACAGGACTTGTTCTGGTACTGGAACAACGGGTTAAGGTGAAAGGGAGCTTTTAATAGAGTTTTGTACAAATCTCAAGTCTAATATTCTTAATTTCCCTCCTACCCACCCCCACTCCAAGCAAGCAGATCTACACTACCACTAATGAATGAGAAAATTTGGTTCAGGCAGAGATCCACAGAAACATTTAGCATTTCCACTGGGACTTGCTTGGGACTGAAATGCATATATCCATCCTCACAGTCCTTAAATTTCCACGTAAGTGCCAAGGGCCTACATTTGTAGTAAAGGAAATCCACTGGTATTTCCAAAATTGTTTCTGTTCACAACTGCAATTTCCATCATTTTCAAAGGGCTAAGTCATAGCTGGTTGTCAAACTAGCAGTCTAGTTTGAAAACTAGCCGACTCTAATTTCCCTGACTGCGTATACAATTATTTATCTGACACAACATGAGCTCCGTACCATATACAGACACTGCCAAATTCCCTGAAAAAAACAGGAATATCTAAGAGGACAATGCTGCTTTCATGCAGTGGGTCACTGTGAAAGTCATAAACCATAAACAAGGTTGTTAGCAACTTGGAGTCTGTCTGCTTTACATGATAATTCCCAGGGCTGTCCTGTAGTATCAGGTGGCGCTGCTGTATAAGGGTCCCCAGCTTTTGAAGTTGAGGCACGGCACAGGGAAGTGTTTGAGATTAGTTTGGTGGGAAAGAAGAATCAAGATGAGTCACAGCTCTCTAAGGACAAGGACACTTCCACAAAGGAAGTAACATTTTGATTGAAAATTTGTGAAGAGACTTCTGAGTCCACATATGTGAATCCTGATCCTGCCTGAATGGGCCACTTACCCCATCTAGAACCACAGGTCACTGACAAGGACAGGATTTCCCACTCTCTTTTGAGAAAAGAAACACCTTTCTCTAGTGGGGGGTCTCTGCTCACTGCACTGGTGGCGGTGAAAGCCACCTTGAGGCATCTGACTCCGCTCCATGCTGCATGAGAGCTGCAGGCACCCACACCAGAGCTGCCCACGAGCCAGACTCAGTCCCACTGTGGATCTCACCCTCTCTCATGTTTTGACTAATCCTGGTTACTGGTTAGCAGGAGTCTTTCCATCACAGCCTGGTTACACATCTCAATTCTGTTAAGATACTGGCCATGCTTATGACCCACATTGGGTGCTTTCTCTCTTGGTATAATTGCAACCTAACTCCGTATTTCCAACAACCCTCAGTGTTGCATACAGACCACAGCTGTTTACTGGAACTTGATGGCTGCTGTGGAAATTCCTGCTGCTTAGCACAGAACACAGTGTCATCGAAGACAGGTTCCCAAAGAAGCATGAGAAACAGTACCTACCTGACAGCACATCCTTTGCAGTCACCTTCAATATCCCTGAAATTCCACAGTCCTATGGGCTTGCTGTCTAGAAAGGTTTCACCCATGCAACCAGTGAAGGTGGTGACTCTTACAGCGTCTGACTTCTGCAATAGAAAACACAAACCTCATTAGAATTCAATCTGAATGGGTCTACTGTGTCTGAAAGAATAAATGGTATGGAAATCACAAATACCGGAATATACTTCTTAATATTTTAAATATCAAGAGTAATATTTAATCTGACAAGCCCTCCTATAGAACAACTGATCTGCAAAAATGTGAGCTAAACTTTGTATCAGTCAGGATGGAAAAGCCCATTTATAGCTGAGACTTCGGGGAAGGCCTTGGCAGAATGATTCCTGGAGAATGAGGAGCTGCCCCAGGTTCCACATCACCATCAGCTTTCCTGGCCATTCAGAGAGCTGCCCACTCCTACTTGTTCAAGGTCTCTCTGGGTTCTTGTTTAAGACTTCATAAAAAGGGCTATGAGGAATCTTGCCTGCAATACAATAAGCAAAATGTTTCTACTGTACTTAATGCTCAAAAACCTGGAAATAGAGCAAATCATCCAAGCTAAAAGACCAACTATGAACTCAACTGGCTACACCTGTAAAGTTCATGCTGAATTTTGGATGCAGAGGAAAGTGCAGATGGCAAAGCAATTAAAACTCATATCCCATCAAAACTCATTAAGCTAGGGTCACGCACATGGGGTAAAACTCTCTAGATTATAACATGGTACCATGATCAAGGTAGTAATATTTGACAGTACGCAGAACACTCAGCTCAAAATTATCCTTCTAAAAATACCTAGTTTCATTTAAATTTCACTTCATCAATATGAGCTGATTGAAAATCTATATACTTAGCTATCTGAGATAGACAAGCACCTGCTGTTTTCCATACAGCAATTACGAATATTAAGATCTTGCAAGAGAATATGGAGAAGTGCAACTTGAAAATATTCAAGGAAAAGTATGACTTAAAAGACTTAATGTGCTGGTGATATTTCCCAGGGTAATTGGGAAGGTTTTAATTAGCAACAAGTATGAACTTAACGCCACTTCTGAGAAATTCCTGACAACTAAGTATCATAGTATTCTACTGAAGACAGATGAAAGATGTTTTTTAAAACTGAAAATGAGCCTTCTTGCTGAATACAGTACAAAGATGCATGCAAAAAAGGATGTGGACAAAATCCCAGGACAAATCTAAAGTACTCCAAAACTCAAAAATATGAAAAAGCAGATTTTTGAGACAAAGATTTAAAAAAAAATCAGTGATCTTGATAAATGCCCAGAGAGCTTCATGGTTTTAGAAAAGACTCTCAGTTAAGGTTTTCATTGTGTACCACATGATGACAAAAATTTCAGAAAAAGTTATCATTTACCTTTGAATTCACAGACTATGTCTGAAAAGAGCAAGTTTTATTGTGTTTTAAACTCTGCAAATATACCAGCCACATCAAGCTTATAATACATTGTCTTTATACCTCTGCCCTTGTCTTTATTTACCTGGAGAAAAAAAATAATTCAGGTTGGTTTTCCTGACTAAGATGAAAAAATGAAGAATTCTCCAGAAAATATCTGGAGGATTCTTACTGATGTTGAAAACAGCTGTTTTGGCATCAGATGTTTGCAGCATCTGTAATTCCTGTTCCAGTTCTACATTGCACCTCATACTTGATCCTAGAACTGTCTTACATGCTGAATTGTGCTCACTACCCACCTCTGTCTCACTGTATCTACCTAAAGGAAAAAGAACATTCAGGAAAGGGTTCAGATTTAAACATTACTGTGTTCCACATCCTTTTGTTTACCCTGAACATGAAGAGCCCTTGAACCCTTTCCCCTCTAAAGATTCTGCTAAATCTCTTAAATTTTTTCCTAAATACACACTTCAGGAAGCTTCATTGTAAAATAATTCTTCTTGATTAAGTATTATTCAAATACTGTTCGTATTTAAATATCAAACAAATACCTCAAATAAATACTATGAATAATAAACATGAAGTAAAAACAGTAGATATAACATTAAATATTCTAAAGTTCAAATTATTTTTTCCTCTGACAGTGTATTTTCAGTGAGATGACCCTTGCTAGGAGCGGTAACATCTTTTATTGGAGCAGTAGGTACCAGCTTTGGGGTCTGGTTCCTCAAATAGTACATATGATCTCTCTTTACACCTTTGCCTCACTTTTTCTACCATCAAACTGTGATACTAAGAGCTCTTTATTTAACAATAAAATATTTGTAACACTTAAACCTAGAGATGACATCAAGTAGCCATATATTTTTATTAGTCTAATGCGACAGCTTTGCTGTGCAAATTAGCACTAGGCACAAGACTACTTTAGACTGTGGTACAGAACAGCTGTTGCTGAATTTATGTGTCACTGAGTCTCTGGATTCTTAACGTAAACACAAGAATTTTTTTTTAAGTAGAATTCAGGTGAAAGCTCTGGTCTGGGAGGTTTGATGTTCTAGAGCTGTGCAAATATAAATGGCATTCCTATGTTTCAGTACTTGCCCCACTTGTCTTCTGATAATTAAAAAGTGAAATCTAAAATAAAATTAAAATAAGGTTTGGGTTTAGGCTGGCATTGGAGGTTTCATGACTCCTTCTGGTGATCACTCAAAGACAACAAGCCAAAAACCACCTGACCACACATTTTCTAGGGTTTCAACTGAATCAAAGAAATTTAAAGATTGTATAAACCAGAATCTCAAGTGTTTTTCTAAATGCAGAATGATGAAATTATTCATTTAATCATGATTCTGGCCCTTATGATTGCTGCCTGAGCCAGTCTGTCTTCCCAAGCCTGCAGTCAGACTCTGACAGTTAAGCATTTTATTGAGGTGGGCAGAAACAACCCTATAGCCTCCATGGACTGCTGTGTTTGGGCCTTTGGTCATGGTAGCTACACAGCACTGCAAGCACTGAGTAGTCCTGACTCAGCTGAGTGGACTGTTTATCCCATTGATTTATTATGGCGTGTGAAAAACAGCACATAATGCAAATGCAATTAAATTTGTTACTGGTGAAAACAACAGTAGAAATTAAAATTCATCTAACACAGCAAAAAGCGAAGAATGAAAGAAAGCTGAGAAGTAAATTAGGTCTGAGAGGTAAAGCACCTCTCCCTGGTTTATTTCCATTCCCTTTGAAACAGCAGATCAAAGGGATAGAGTACAGAAAGTCAGGGAGGCCGTTCTGGTTTTGTAAGGGTCACTAATTTCTGCAGTACAGAGCCACTTTTAGCAACTGATGATTCATTAATTTTAGAAATATGTTTTGAGGGTTCTTGTTTAGGGCTAACAGAAGAAAAAAAAAACACCTTTAGTTGCCTTTAGATAGAAAGCTGGAAGGTAGGGAGCAAACCAGAACCCCTGTTTAAAGCTGTAAAAAGACCACAGAAAAAGATGACAGGAAGCCTTTTTTTTCTAATGTGTGATTTTCCAAGAAACACTTCAATTGACTTCCTTGCCTGTTTCCCATATGACATCAAATTACATAAAAGAAAATGCACAGCAGTTATATAGACTCTTCAAGTTTAATAAGAAACATCAAGATTCATTGCATCTGCATCTTTAGAACTTGAAAATGTTCATGATTTTTTGTGGACCCATTTTGGATAAAACAGATAGAGTAAATCTGAGTTCTACTTATATGGACTGACTTAGAATCTCCTAGCCCAAAATCTCATGAAATATTTTCCTGTTCCTGTGAACATACTCTAGTCCCCTTGTATCCTCTGATTTTTGTCTTTGTCTCTCTTGAAATGTGCACCCACACTATTCTCTGTAAGAAAGGAATATGTTTATCTACATATTCCCAAACCAGAACCATCTAGAAAGTTAAACTTTCGAAAAAACAGAAAGTTGGACCCTAAAATATTGTGCTGTTTTAACACTTGAGGACAGACACAAACTGTAGTGTTAAAAAACCAAAAAGTTATTTGAGTTCACTGTTTGGGAAATTCTAAATGTTAGCTTTTTAAAAAAATGTTAAATGCGGGTTTTTTTGTAATGTTAACATTAAAATAAATCAAAATATTGACCAAGAAAAAATTAGCTCATTTAAATTGTTTTGTAATGAATGTCACTGGAAAATATATGCTAATTAGTACTTATTGGAGAACATTTTTTGCTGAAAGATTTCCATCCATTCTATTTGGCATAAATGTTCTATTCATTCCCATTAAGTTAAGCCATGTAGAAGCAATGAACGGGCAAAAAGAAGGAAAAATAGGTCACGGATCTGATAGAAGTAGCAGTTAAAAAGAGGGGTAGCACGGGGCGTGGGGGGGTGCGGAACAGGAAAAAAAATGGAATCATAGAATGGTTTGGGTTGGAAGGGATCTCAAGGACCATGTAGTTCCAACCCCCCCTGACCAGGGGCAGGGACACCATCCACTAGACCAGATTGCCCAAAGCCCCATCCAACCTGGCCTTCAACACTTCCAGGGAGGGGGCAGCCACAGCTTTTCTGGGCAACCTGTTCCAGTACCTCACCACCCTCACAGTAAAGAATTTCTTCCTAACATCTAATCTAAATCTCCCCTCTTTTAGTTTAAACCCATTACCCCTTGTCCTGTCACTACACTCCCTGTTTATACAGTTCCTCTCCATCTTTCCTGTAGGCCCGCTTTAGGTACTGGAAGGCTGCTCTAAGGTCTCCCCGGAGCCTTCTCTTCTCCAGGCTGAACAAGCCCAGCTCCCTCAGCCTGTCCTCATAGGAGAGGTGTTCCAGCCCTCTCATCAACTTTGTGGCCCTGCTCTGGACTTGCTCCAGCAAGAAGAAGAAAATAAAGAAAATAAACTAGAAATGTCGAAAGTAGACTGCAAAGGACAAAGTGATACTGTGGGTATATGACAAAGAAAAAAACCCTGAATGCGAAGGAATGCATATTGTTGTACACATTGTTAGGAGACCAGGAATGTATGGAAACAGGAATGAGTTCCTCTCGCTATGATACTGAAAGCCTGGTGGGGCAGCACTATGTCCAGGGTAAAACATCCAGCTACCCTGCAGGAATCAGTTGTTTGGGATAAAGGCTGCATCAGCACAGCCAGCCACCAGGCTTCTGATTAGAAATTAACAGCATGGGCAGAGAAACTTCAGGTCTGTGCACCTGCATGTCTAGGTAAATCCCAATAATCTTTCGGGAGTGCAGGTGTACTATTTGCTAATAAAGTACCTACTACAATGATGCCAGCATATTGAAGTTTACTACTTCTACTATAAGCAATAACCAAAATTGTCCACATAAATAGCCAGTCAATACACTAGCACCAGCAAGACATTACCTTTATTTTTTCAGTTAAACCACCAACAAACAGCATGGCATTAACATCTACATCCAGAATGGTATATCCAGGTGGAGAGACAGCACTGAATGTGGCTGGCACGATGCTGGCTTTAGGACCATCCAGAGCTCGCACTGATATTGTGCCATTTTTCCCAGTCCTAGAGGTTTTAACAAAATAATTGAAGCATACAGAGTCAGTAGTTAAACCAAACAGGAAAAGTCTATTTTAGATGACATCTTTTAATAGAGGCTTGTATTACTGGTTTGATTATATTCCATTTTGATACAAATTAATAGACTCTTAGGCCTGTGCAAGTTAAAGACATGATCACAGAACCAGGGGTTTTTTCCCACCTCAATGTCCTTTTTGAAGAAAATTTGCTATGCAGATGAAGTGGAACTTTCATTGACTAAAACAAATAAGTTGCATTTTTTAAATTATCATGATGAAATTAGTGTTAAGTAATTGTTTCTTGCTCCAAAAAAAGATTCAGGCAAGGTTCCAAATTAAATTTCTGAATTTCATAAGGTTTATTAGATTATATTTGAACTGAAATGAATGATCATGTGATGAAGTACTTCAATTTCCTTCACTGTTATGCACAGTTTGCATTTTCTCCAGTGGAGCGCTCTGGTTGCTTATCAAACAGGCACAAACCCCTTACGCTTAAGGATGTTACCTCATTGTCCTCTATGAGCCATATCAAATATTGATGGTAACAACCACAACAGAAGAATTTGCCATTTTTTAATAGTTTCTGCAGCAGTTCATTTTGTACTCCCTAGGTTATATTAATGTAGTAACTAGTATAGAAAGAGTTTGCTGACATATTTTTACAATAGGAGGAACAGAATGTGGAGAGATTATTCCTCATAGTCTTTCAGGTACATAGAAAGATATTGCAAAGGAAACGAATAATTTTGCATCCTTGGCAGTAATTTCCTTAATATTACTTTAGCTAACAGCAGTATGGATAGTAGCTTTCCATAGAAAGCTTACTACTTACCTAACAGAAGTAAACTATTAGGCATTTATAGTCACACCATAAATTAGTGTTTCATCCCAGACAGACGGACCATAATCAACAGACATAGTTTCTTAAGGGCCCATAATATGGCTGTAGAAATAAGCATGAGTGTGACTCAAATCCTGTCACGTGCAGATGAAGTATCTAGTATGTTCAGTAATGTGGTGGAGGAATGTCTGGGAGATGAGATAGGCAGAGGGAGATCACATACTGTGGATTTATGGATAACTTTGAAAATTGTTGCTTTATCTCATTTTGAATAGGATGCTGGATTCCCATGACCATTGTCAAGTCAATTTGGAAATGCCTAACAGGGATGCCTGATCCTGCAACCCTAACTAGCACTGAAACACTCAGTATGGATACCAATATTACATGGAACTTTTCTAACTTACACGTTTGATACTTACTGCAGAAATACACCATTTTGAATTAAACTTACTTTCTTTCCCCATAACAGTTTACAAAAAGTGTATACCTATAAAGATTGACTACCCATTTTTTTAGATTACATATGGTATTTTGCTGGCTACCTGATTAGACTCCAAAAATTACTCAGTACCTGTTCTCAAGCTAGACAGAACAGATTTTTCACAGAAAACAGATTTTATATCTATATTTGTGAAAAACGTTTCTAGGGAAAGGGGGGAAGCTGATTCAATAGAGGTCATAAAATTCACCAAAAATGTCCAAATGTAGCTTTTTTAGGTGAAAAGTTACATACTCATCCTATCAAGATACTATCAAGTCACAGCCAGAAAGTTAAAAAAAAAAAAAAAATCCCTTTTGTTTTCTAAGTCCTGAACTTTGCTGCATGCAAAGATGCAAAATTCCTTTTTGTCTAATTAGGAAAAAAAAAAAATAAGATTGGCTTGGGGTACTGAACTAACGAGCAAACTAAAAGTTTCAGGAAGAACTGTCTTTTTTGTTAAGTAAAGATTTACTTGAAGAACTTACATTTAGAGCACAGCAAGGAAGACTGCACAACTTAGGGTACTGAATAAGCTAAATGAAGACATTGCTATCCTGCACTTACAGAATTCCTAGATTTAGAAATTTTACTGGACCAGGGCTCTAGAGGGTAGAAACTCTTGTAAGACTATGCATTTTATGCCTTAAAAACACTCTTCAGAAATTCCTTTGGCTCAGAACCTATTACCCAAAACCCAGAATATGTTGAGAGTTTTCTTATGAAATAACATAGAGATGGAAAAAAGTCACTTAAATAAAAAAAGGATTTAGTTGAGACATTTCAGTTTTGACAAATTTCTCCTGAAAGATGAAGCGGGGTTGCCAAGTAATTTTGAGGGTTTCCAATCAATGGGGAATACTAGATCTGTGCTGTCTTGCCTGCTTTGTAGTCAGGGATCTAAAGGCTTTCAATGTGAAAAATACATATTTGCAAAAAGCCACTGGAGCTCTTTGATTACCCACTTGTACCTTGATCTGGCAGCTCTGAAAAACACATGCATGGGACTCTTAGGTTCCTAGGGAATCTCCTAAGTGACATCTGGATATGCAAACATGTAGCTGCTTCCAAATAATTTTGAAGTGGGCTAAAGTTTTCCACATTGTTCTAAAGGATTCTTTTTTTAAAATTTCCTTTTAATGACAATATTTTACCTTTCATTCCAAAATGAAATGAATGCTAAGTAGATAGCTTTCTAGGCAGAAGAAATTCCAAATTTTTATTTTTTGTCAGAGGTTTATTGATGTGAAGCCCTTTAAAGGATAAAAGTTCTCAATGTTGAAAGACTAACAGTTGCTAGAGACTTTTTTTTTAAACTGCAAAAGAAAGTCATTGGCACTTCCAATCTATATTGTGCTGAAATCAAGATTCCAATTTAAAAATACCCAAGTACAATAATGCAGAAGTCACTGAGCAGACACTTTTTAGGGTGTCTAATATGTCACAAATAGCACGGATGTCTTTCAACTTCAAACAGACTGAAATGCTAACAATGGAGTCTCTTCCATAAATAATTCTCTCTTATTTAAGGAGGACAATTGAGCTTGAAGAGAGAACTTGACTAACTTGACAGCAAAAAGACATTGCTATCCTGTGCATGACAAGTCATCAGGTTAGAAGATATTGTTCTAGTGATAGTTCTGCAAAACTGAAGGATTACAGAAGATGTACCAGCACTGTGTGGCTGATCATCTGAAAAATCTACATAGCGCCATGCATGCAGAGTTTGCTCTTTAAGGAGATGCATGATGTAAATGAGATGACTTTTGCAAGTCATCAACATTAGATTACAAAATACCATGTAGAAACCTCTGCTCCATGACCCCTTGGAAGCACAGAAAATCTTCATGGGAAAGTATGGCTTACACTCGCCACAGTAGTTTAAGACTAAATTCTTGCTGAACTGGGCTGGATGTGTCTACAGTGAACTTGTGATTGAAGCGTCCTTTGTCCTCAAGAGGAAGGGCACTGCTTAAACCCTGTCATTAACAACTAAAACAATGGTAATACTTAAATCACACTTGATTAAGATCACCACTAATCAGGTCCTGCTTCTAATGGAGGCCTGCTGAAGTCAAATGACACTGTTTCACTGATCTAGGGAGCCTCAAAAATATTCTATCATCCATTTCATTGTTTCACAAAATTGACATTGTTTGCGTGTTGCAAACCTGCTTTAAATCATTTTGTCACATACTGTTATGGCAGATTTTCCCTTGTTAATTGATACTTTGATTGATTGCGGTTCTTAATGCAAATCAGATTTGCCTCTGTAAGCAGGTAAGTAACTCGGTAAGTGACATTTGTTAAATTCTGTGCTATAAAAGTATAGGGAATTCCTTCAGGAAATACTGCAGTAAAAAACAAATTTTACTTGAATTCCATAAAAAAATTGAATAAAATAGTTTCATGATAACGTCTGCATATACAATAAAACACAAAGTATTAGTATGCTTTAAATAAAAAGGTGATTAAAATTAAAAGTGTCCCTGGAAAATAGATGCAGTAATTATCAATTTTGTCTTAACACACTGGAAATTTTGGCACAGATGTTAACTGAACTGAACATCTCTGATCATTACTCAACAGTCAGCTTTTTCATATTTAGATTTAATTCAGTATGCTGAGTGACCTTGAGAATTTCGTAACCTCTGGGCCACCTCATTTTCTCTTTTTAAGGCCCTTTGGGATCCATGATTAAGAAGCACCATCAACCTTTACAACTACTATATTATTATTATTGTGCATCAATGACTGTCACCATCGAAATCAATGGCAAAATTCATCAAGGCCAGAATTTCATCTTATGGCCCCATCCTAAGTTGATGCCCTGCTCCAGCTGTTCTGGTGGCCCTGCCAGATTTCTAAAAATGTCTGTGGCTGGAACTGAGCAGAAATGTAAAGAAAAAAGATGAGAGAATGAAACGAGTAAAATTCTCCAACAGTTTATGAATGGACTCGGGGAGAATTACTAAATGGACTAAAATATTCAAAGTTGAAGAATCTTCAGGAGGGAACATGACTTATGAAGTCTGTCTTAAGAATGCAAAATCAGTCCTGAGTTCTTCATCTTAATCCCACGAATCCAACTAATGTCTCTGTAATGTAATTCTCCTAAACACTCCTCTGTACTTCAGATTTGTGCAACTGTAATTGTTCTGAACTGCTGATCCAGCAGTTCATTCAAAACTAATGGCATGCACATCCTATATATCCAGAACAACCAGCTTAATAGGCAGTGTGCTTTTGTAGGATGTGTGAATTTTTATACCATGTCCTGGCTCCATATTCTGCTGAAGCAGCTTTCTTGTAAATGAAAGTCTGGCATTACTGTGTCATGAAGCTATTTCAGTATGCATAATATGAACTGGTGAAGATTTCAACAATTCATACTGTCCCCCAGTTTGTATTTTCCGAGCAATAAGGCTTCATTAAGCCAGCTTCTGGAGACAGTGTCATAATTTTATTTAATTCTCTGCTCTGAATGGCTGATTTCTGTGATGTCACTGAATTATTTAAACTGGACACCATTTCCTCCTCTGAGAGCAATGGATGTAACTGGAATTAGAGTGCTTTGTTTACTTTCTCCTTCTTTCTCTCATTTTCTGACTATATTATCGCTTCTATGTTTAATACTATGTGAAATTAACTGTAATGATGCAGGAGGAATTACTCAGCTTCATATCAAATTGCAATAAAGATCATGTTATCTAAATTACTAAGATCTGTTCAGAAGTAGAGGATAAAAGATCTAAAGTTATGTAACCCTTATGCTGTAATTACTACACCATAGGCCATGTGTTTGCTATTTGAATGAAAAATATAAGCTTCAAGTAACAAATGTGAAATTTTAGTATTAAGGTATTGGTATTTCTAAAGATCAAAAGCATTCAACATCTAATCTCAAAGTAGAAAGCACAGCTTAACTTGCCACAACATTTTATCCTTGGGTTTTCATAAACTGTATCTTTTTAAATATCTCCAGTTTGAAGAGACATTCTGTCTATGGAAACGGCATTTTGAGTAAGAATCAAGATACTGGTGCATGGCAGACGGCATTTGCAGTTCTGTATCAAGAAATTCAGAAAAGGTGCTCCTCTTTGAAATTCAAGGAAAAAGGAGTAGTATTTATCTGTTTGAGTGTCAAAATCTGTAACTGATTTTAAAAGGAAGGTAGTTGAAGAAGAGACTTGATAGAGGGATACATAAACAGAAGGGAATATAAGCAGTTGATGCTAGAGGGGAAATATGAGATGAAAATAAATTCTTGACACAGAACAGTCCACATTTAAATAGTAACTGTAGTATATACACTTTGGGTACTATTGGATGTAGGTTCAAAATCTTCCATTATATGAGACTAGAATTTCTTGTATTTATGACATAATCTTTTTTTAAAAAACCGTTGTTTCAAATGTAGCAAACATTTTCACATAAACCTGAGGTATGCCAACTTACGGACAGTGAATTAGAAGCAGAACTTGTTAAATTTATCCATTTTTTCTTTACAAACCAAATATTGGAAGTGAAATAATGTACTTGCCTAGACGCTTCAATCCGGTACCAAAACCCATCATCAATGGTCAGATCTGGATACTCTACCCGTCCGACACCAGATCCCACATCCCACAGGAAGCTCACCTTGCCTTTGCGCATCTCTATGGCCAAGAAGTCAGTCTACATGTGAAATACGAAAATAGAAGCAATCTCATACATTAATTAAAGGAAGTTTTCCAGAACTCTTCACATTTCAGAAGGTCTAATGAGGCATCAGAAACCCATACATGGACGCTAACGTATGAACATTAATTTCCTGCTCTCATTGGTTCAAACAAGGATTCTTAAGCCAAAGATGGCAAATAATTTCTGTCAGTGATATTCAGTAAATGGCTGCTAGACTTATAGGAGTGTTAATATTGTAGCCATCAAGGATTCTAGGCTAATACATAATGCCATCTAGCCTCTTCATTTTGTGTTAGATAAATAAAATATATAGTTCAAAATGTTTGAAGTAGAATACTTTCCCCATTTACTGAATTATTATTGATTATTCTAGAAGTCTGTCTGCTGTAGGGCTCATATGAAACTGAATCATTCATCATTATAATGCTTGGAATTGTAGTCTTGACTTAAAATTACAACAAACACGAGTTTTGACAGATACAAGATGATTAGCTACTTCGTTCCTAAGGGAAAACACACAACCAACCGCAGAATCACCCTGGTTGTATCGTGAATTTTAAAGCTCTAATGTAGTCCATGTACAAGTCTGACATGTCACATCTAGTTAAAATGAAAATATATAAAAAAAATATTTTCTGGTCATATTTTAGAAGTCTCTATATAAATGCCAAAGACAGTAAATGTCTAGATTATCTTAGGTCCTCCACTACTGCTCTGAAGCCTCTAGGAGAAAAAAAAAAGCCTTTCTCATCTTCTGTATTTGTCAGTAGTCTTATTTGATTGAGCAACCCTGACATGAAAAGCAGGAGATAGACTTACAAACTTGGCACTTCCAAGGTAAAAAAGCAGATTGTCAGCAACTACAGTCTTCACATTTATAATGACAGTGTTGTAGGTTCCCTTCTTTATTTCTGGTCTGTATGTGCGAATACAATTGCCTCCAGAGGACACGGACACTTTGATCTTCAAAAAAGGCATAGCAGAAAGAATTCAGTTTACTGCTTATTATTCCAGAAATAACTTCCTATGCTTCCAAATAATTAGAAGAATATTACTTTGTTTTTCTTCCTTCCTATTTCTGTGTTACGTATACCAGGGAATTGCATGGATATGCACAGGAGGTAGAAATGGAATTTTCTTTCTGGGATTGTTTATTCAAAGGAAATAAAAGCTGTTTCTGGCATTCAGATTTGAAAGGATGAACTGCATGGATTAAAAATAGCTAGAAGATATATTGGTCTAACACGAGCAGCAGTGGAATTCTAGCAGTAGAGATAGTCTACAGGTAGAATGCAGCCAGGAAAATAAGCAGCACTCCTGAGGGGATCACAGCACATTGCTATCAGGTAGACAGGATAATCTATTTTTTCCCTTGTAATATCTTTGATTACGCCAATTTAACATACCTTTTAACAATTATTTTTAAACCAACAGATGTGTCTATCACTGCTTTTACATAGCACCTAATGGAGTTGGTATTCATAACTAAGTTTCATTTTCACAGCTGAGTGACATACGCACTTGGATATGTGCGCTAGTCTCCTCAGGCTCTGAGCACAGATAAAAACAGTGTACTGTTTGCTTTCATAATGCCAGCACAGACGTAATGACAGTACAACGGTATTTCGATTCGAGCTAGACATGTTTATGTATTAGAGGCACATAATGGTATCACCTTATGCTCAGGGCAAACTTTGTCAAAAAGGAGATCCGTTACATGACCAAATTCACAATATCCCTATCTCAGAAACGCTAGAGCAGTTAAGTACTACAAAGCCTTCAGACGGCAGAAGGTGAATGTAAAAAACCCCATATCATCACTGCAGCCTGTCTTTCTATCACGGGCAAATGTCATCGGGTATACAGAATACACTTCTTTCCCAGGATCCTATTATTCTATAGAACTTTTTTTTTTCTAACCATTTTTTGGGAAGCTGTCTTAAGTACCATCTTCAAGATTTTTTTTTTTCCTTTACTATATTAGGTCACAAGCTGAATAACCTTAGTATTAAGCAGTTGATCCTTGAGTTTAGAGTATTACTGAGTCAGGAAGATGTACTCTAAACTCATTAAGTGAACTAGAAATGAATTCTTAAGTTCAAGTTCTCAGAACTACTACTGGACAAAGAAAGTTAAGAATATGGGAAAAGCAAACACACTCAGCAATTTCAGTGCATTTGAGATGGTGTCATTCTCAGGTAACAGAAGTTCTATGAAATGAAATCAGGGACTTTATATCAGTGCTGAGGCAAAAAAAAAACATTTTTGTTTTCACAAAAAATCAATGATGTTGTGACTCTTCTGCTGCACTATCATCCACAATACTTCTTAAATAATAAACTTTCCAGATACATTCCTCCAGATGTTATCCATTTGAAAAGAGTATGTTTTAAATGAAGAAACAAGACACAAAGTGAAAATCATCAGAATATTCTCTGTTTATCTGAGAAATTATACTCTATTATTTGCTTTCTTTACACATGTTTAGAATTAGAAAGGATTCACCCTGTGGAAAAGAAATACAAAGGTAGAAAATAAAATCCCATCAAAACTCAAAAGGTCGTTTTGCTGAGAATGAGGACTTACCGAATTGGCTTGCTTCCGAGCTTGGTTTATCAGCTCTTTTATCTGAGAAATGTTTTTCCCCAAGTTATCCTGAAGTTCTTTGATTGGCTTGATTTTATCTAACAGGCGATCGGCTTCCTTTTCTAGCATTTTAATACTGGAATCTGCATCAGCAACTTCATAAGAAAGAACAAGGCAGAGTTTTAGAGAATAATGTCAGAGAGTAATTATACATTGCAATAATAAAATCCAAGAAAATTCTGCATATACAACACTGAGGTGATTGTATGTGCTACTATGATATACACGCAGACCAGGAAGCTACCTGAACAGAATATAATTTAAGAATATTTAGGACCAAGTTAAAGTAGCGATAGTAGCAAACATAAATGTTAAAGCAGGATTTTGAAGCAGTAACTATGTTTCAGGTCAGGATGATAATAATGGAAGATATTTCTTGTAACAAGATGTACTTATGAATAAAATATTTACTTTCTTTTTTTAAAAAACTCTAATTTTGGAAAGAATTATAGATTAATGAAACCTGGTTAGTTTCTATTAGTAATTTCTGAAACAGGGTTAGAATTAGCTTGAAGTTAATTCTTGAATTAACTCAAATGGCCACAAGTAGAAAAAGGCTTTATTCTGGTCACAAGTTTAAAATTTTTTTATGTGTACTGAAAGCAGCTAAACATAGTGGCAGTAAACTGCAAATATTTTATTTTTTTTTCAGGTGAACTTCATAATTTCACAAGGATATTTTTTCTCTCTTTTTCTCTATGCTTCAAATGACTTTTTTTGCCTCTCAACATACAAGCAGTGAACAATGTCCTTTCTTTGACAATTCTACAGCAGATCTAAGGATTGCAACGCATGGTCAGCATGAGGGTATGGGTTTGTGTGAATGACACTGAAAGGGACAAACCTGCATTTACAAGAAGAATGTGTATTGAATACTACTACTACTACTACTACTACTACTGCTTAGACAAACCATGAAAGTCTGGTTATCCAGTTTTTGAATAGTCACCCAGACACTGATACCAAACCTTCAAGATGCTTCTCAGGGTTTCGCATAAGTGAAACTAGTCACCAAGTCACATTATCTCAGAGCCTTCAAAAAGTAACTATTTAAGTATTTCAATGAATGTGAAAATATAGAGCATCATGCAGAAGCTTAGGTGGTAAGCAGTGAATCATTGTTTACTGGAAAAGGCTCAATAAAAGCAGCAAGAAAGAAAATGTACGTACTGATTTCTGTAGGCAAGATATAGAGACAAAGAAAAGAGAAAAAACAGAAGATAACGTAAGAAAGAAAAATTTAAGATCCAAACACAAATACGAAATAAATTAAGGGACAGGTTTAATCTAGAAAAAATATTACTTTTTATATATTGCATATCTGCATAATGAGAATTCCGAGCCTGAATTTTGACATACAAGAGAGGCTATGTCTACTTGAGCATGTAGTTGTGAGTGTCAACTTACTCACTATATATATTTCCAGTGGTTTATTCTGCATTTACTTTAACCTCATTCTGTATTCTGATTATCCATTAGCCTATCCATTAGGAGACAGGTAGAAGTGTACTTCTGGGGAAGTAGATCTTCCAGTTAAGCTTTATCTGACATGAAAGAGTTTGCAAGTCATTACTTCATAGATCTACTTGTTCATAACCCACTGTACTCTAATCGCAGTATTTCAATTAATAACTATTTCTTGTATTATCTACACTAGTATGGATCAGTCTGTCTGATGGGGATTATACCTGGGGATCACACATGTATCTTCAGCTGATGAGGGATCAGGAACTTGCGATAGGCAGGCAGTGACAAACAGCCATCGGGATTAACTGCTTTCACTGGTACAGCTACAATCTGAAGAAGGTATTTGTCCATAGAATGAAAATGACAACCTCCTCAACTGGATGATTTTAGGCGTCCAGTTTCATCAATCTGACAACAATCTGGGGAGCCCAGGTTGGCTGGGAAATTAGTCCTTCAGTAATTTCGTAAAGACACTCCGGTTTTGTGGTCAGCCCTGGCTGTATACTCCTATATGATACGTTCTAGTAATCTACCACAAAATGTGTTGTAATCTAGAATTCAGTTTTGTCCATCATAACCAAAGTGAAAATGCTAAAGTGATTGCCACATTTGACAACATAATTCACTATCAACCCCCCCTCCAAAATACAACAACTATTCACAGATTCCCCATTTTCTATTTCTTCTTAAAAGTGTCTTCAGTATTCTACCAGAAATAGAAATGTATATGAAAGAAGTCATGCATTTTTCCCAGAACTGATTATCTGACTGTCTGAAGACAGGGTTATTGCAAGGAATTTTGCTTGAATCAAGGGTTGAATTGCCAGTCAAAATCTTTGATCATTCACTTCCTAAATACTTTAAAAAGTAGCTTGCAGAATAAATCTATCCGCTACATGTTCATGCTGTTGACATTAGCTTTTTTCCCCAACTACTAGCAGCACTCTTTAAGATTTAAAAATCTTTTTATCTGTAAAGTCCAGAAAATAGAGGTGATAGATATTCCTTTTATCCCAGCATACTGTAGGAAACCTATGTGAGTGAAATTCTGGAGTGTCTCTGTTTCATTTTGAGATGTGAAATGAAAATCACAAACCGAAAAAAAACACCCTCCACCGAACAACCCAAAAAAGATCTTACTGTTCTTGATAGGATCCTTCACAACAGCATTTGTTTCTGCCACATCGTCTGCAAGTTTACTGTAGTTGTTTCTCAAGCCCAGGAGATTCTGACTGAGGTCTTTAATCTGGGACAGGACATCATTTGCAGTATCGTTGGCTTGTCTTGCTTTGTCTTTGGCTGCCTGTATCTTTATCGCTGTATCTGTAGGTACAAAAGGATAATGAAATGATTTCCTAGAATACAGAAGTTTCTTCACGTATCTTAATAATAAAGTTGGGTCAAAATTCTACCCTCTTAAATTGTGTTGTGTACTTCTTTGAGAGCTCTTACTTCACATGTAGTAAGACATTACTAGTTGTAAGTGTGGATTGCAGAATCTGGCCCTTTACATCTTTTTTGAGACATCAAATGCACCTAAAGAAGAGAAAATGCTTCAGTTCCATTTGTAT
The DNA here is from genome assembly GCA_013399095.1 of Psophia crepitans. NCBI lineage: Eukaryota > Metazoa > Chordata > Aves > Gruiformes > Psophiidae > Psophia > Psophia crepitans. The sequence goes on from VWZZ01001094.1 coordinate 47,125, forward strand.
GTAAAGGACAAATTTTATTAGGTAATTTTTTGTGCAATTTTGTTGTTGCTGACTATCCTCTGATCCAGTATCAGACATACTATTTGATACTTAATAGAAGCAGGACTTTGAATGTTCTGACATGCAGAGTACAGAAAACTAACTCCACGTGTTTCAGCTGAAAATGTGACAAATAATCTTGTGAATCAGGAGACCAAGGGTTCATTGACTGAATTAATCACATACATCCATAGACATCCTTGGTGACCTTGAGCAAAATAATTAGTCTAATGCTGTCCCACCTCTCTGCCTGCAAAATGGAAATGAACGTTCTATCTCTGGGGTGAAAACACTCAAGTCTGGAACGTTTTTGATTCTGCTATTCATAAATGATAGAACAGACAGCTAGGTATTCAGGTTGGTGTTTATTCAAATCGTGTGCTATTAAATCGGATTGCTTTAAAACTTATCATGCAGCTGTTGAGCAGTTCAGGTGCTGGTGCCACGCAGGGATTACATCACACAATGAGCCAACAGCACAGGTTGTGCTGGGCTAGGGAGCTGCCAAATTTTCTGAATTGCCACATATGGGAGGAAGTGAGCAAGCACAGAATGTTGCGGTGGGCACTCCAGCTTGCAAGGGAACCCACGTGAACTCCCACTCTACCACCACACCACAGCGGAGCTGTGGGACTCGCAGGAGCCTGCTTTGCCACCTGCTTGGAGTTGCTTTCCTCTTGTGGTCTCCAAGGTACCCTGATGTACCTCAGGCATATGAGAATTTTGGAGTGCAGCTCAGAAGTTTGGACACCTCTGAAACAACCGTGCAGAGATAGTGCCACTTGTCATACTGACTGAGGCTTCCTGTGGCAGTCCGTGAAGTTAACAGACTGCACTGCGTAGTGGGGAAGGCACAGGAGGTTGTGTTCCTTTCCTTTTCTGACTGAGAGATAGCAGGTAAGAGTTAGTGTACACCAGCATTTGCTTGAAGCAGATTGCACATTCCTGATTCTATGACTGTGTGATGACATGGGAAAAACGGACATTTTTCTCCATTTCAAGGGATCAGCAGTATAGGTTTCCAAATAGTCTCCTAGGTAGGTCCTTCTCCTTCTGTGGAACATGTGATGCAACCAAACCTGTGGCCTGAGGAGCACTTGATGATTCCTAAGTCTATAGAGAATTGGTGGGTTTGTCCTGCCAACACTGGCATGTAACACTGAAGAGTTACATGACCCTTTTTACTTTCTCGAGTAAAGTTATATTACACCTGTGCTCCAAACAACTCCATCTTTATTTCTGAAGTTTTGGCCCTGAAAAGCCCCCAAAATACAATACCTTGAAAATACAACTGAACCTTCAATAAACCGTTACCATCATCAGTACTGACAAGTGGGAGAACAGAGAACTCTGATTGCCTTTTTCCACTTCCTTTTTTCATCATATCTAAGTATCTTTTTTTGAGGCCATTATTAGAGGTCATGCACCTTTCTGGCAGAGTGAAAGCTGGAGTTACTGTGTTACTTCTCTCTATCAGTCACACAAATTATATTTAGTTTCAGCCACACTTTAAATTTATGCTTATCCCTGCACATGTGGGTCCTTGTCCTAAAGTGATTTACCCATCTATCCCATTTTGAATCTTTCTGTTTTTATTTGGGTATTAGTAAAGTATGGACACAAGAATTATTAGTTTAAGCTGCTCTCTGCTTTTTTGAATCCTTGAAGAACAAGAAATATTACAGGGTCATTTCCTCCCCCATCCTTATTGGTTATTTCCCTGCTGAACAACTAATTTACTGCATTTTCTTATCCATGCCATTTATTTGCTCTGAATTTCATTCTTAATGCACATCTGCTTGTTTATAAGAGTGTCCTTGTCCCAAGTGCAAGCAGCCTGTAACTCTAATCTGACAAGAGTTTATTACCTTGCTAATGGTTGCATATTTCATATTTCTTCTACTTGTTTCATATTTAGCATTCTGTGTCCTAAGGTCAACTGGCATTAGAGGTCCATTTTGTTTGACTGAGACATTTATCTGTGCACAAGATTAACAGCCATGTCAATACCTGTGGCCAAAACCCAGGAAGTGGCCTAAGATGAGCATGACATATTAAAACATATTTTGGTGAATGCCCGATTCCAAGGATCACTAAATTTAAAACACAACTTTTCAGTTATCTGGAATCTTAAAGCCATGAAAATGTGCAAGATGAATAGTAAATTGTTTTTCATGCCAAATTTTCACTTGCAGTCTGAATCTTCCAGACCATCACAAATCAGACACAATATAGATTTTCTTTAGAGACTTTTCTTAAGATATATCTTCAGTTTATGAAGTGCTCCTCTGAGAGAAAAGTCATAGCAAATTACATTGATAGAAAACTTTTTATTTTCTAAAACAACAATTCAGTTTATCAGTGTCCAGTATAATGAAGCTACGTTGTAGCTCCCTGTCTCTTGCTACCACAATATAAAGCATCTAACATCCCAGGACTCTGGGATTTTAATGAGTACTACAGATTTTTTTAGAATTTTTTTCAGCTATATAGAATTACGAATGTGTATAGCACTTCAGGGTTCATTGAGGAAAGCCTGTCCCAGTTCTAAGCAATCTACAGTCTAAAAAAGATATACAACACCAAACAATGACTGGAGACAATACTGCAGCATAAATCAATGAGAGTATGGTAGAAAGATAAGACAAACCCCAGCAAATTTCATCCTGCTTTTTCTGTAAAGTCAGTAAGCCTATTCTTCTTGGGTTAAATTACACTTGTTAAATTATAATGGTTCATTAAACAGCCGTTCCATAAAAAGACTTTTCGCTTTTAAAGAAAAGACTATTTCTCAGGTTGTATCATAATTTCCAATATCATAGTTCTTTTCTTTCTAAAACCTTTTGCAAACTGCAGTAGGATGGTACCCTTTACCATGCCAAAATACAAACTGAATACCACATATGTGTTGTCAGTTTGGTTCTCTCTCACATTGCTCATCTTCATCTTATTACAGAGGCCAATGGTGAAAGTGGACACAGGCAAAGATTAATCAGACAGATGTTAAGGGATGGAGAATGAAACAAAAGAGCAGGGATGAGACAGGTGTGGCAGCACTTTTCCAGCTTACCGTTAGGAATGGCTGACAGCTTTCCTAAGGTTTCATTCAAAGCTCTCAGGAGCATGGAATTCTTCTCATCAGCATCTTTCAGCCTGTTCCGCATGCTGTCCAGGTTATCCCCATTTTCTGTAAAAAGTGCACATAGACAGTACAGAAGCTTTAACTCTTTGTTTCCACTATCCTTTCCTGAAACATAATTTAAAATGCGTAATAATGAGCAAGCCATTCATCATTAAGATGTTATATTGTGTAAATAAGGAAGTCCAGTAAAACTGGTTTTAGGGTTCACTGATAATCTTCTTCTGTTTCTTTAAGATCACTACTTCCATAGTATCTAAATGTTTGAATTCCTTGTACTGCTGTATATTTATGAAGGGCTTTCCTAAAGTGTACAGAGGAAAGAAAAATGTTACAATCACTGATGGCATGATTTATGCAAATTCACACAATGACCCACTGATAGATTCAACAAGTGTGATGTGAAGTCACAGCTTTGATTCCTAGATTAAGCTGCTACTGAAATTTTCTTCTTAAGGAGGTTTTCTGGGATGAATCACTGGAACGTAGTGTGGAAAAGGTAAGATTGATCAGGTCAGCTTACTGTTGCAATTAGACTGGCCAGAGCCCAGTTCTCCTGGATTTTCTCAAAGATAACCAGTGTTGACATAACATCTGAGGAAAACACATAAGATTACCCTAGGAAATCTGGTGGCTTTCTATGATGGACTGACTGCATCAGTTGACGAGGGAAGACCGACCGATGCTATCTACTTGGACTTCTGTAAGGCCTTTGACACGATCCCACACAACATCCTCATCACCAAAGTGGAAAGATACAGATCTGAAGGGTGGACCATTTGGTGGATAAGAAATTGGCTCAATGACCGCACCCAGAGAGTAGTGGTCAATGGTTCTATGTCCAGGTGGAGACTGGTGATGAGCTCAGTCACCTGTCTTGGGACTGCTGCTTTTTGATATCTTTATAAATGACATAGATGATGGCATCTAGTGCACCCTCAGCAAGTTTGCAGACGACACAAAGCTGAGAGTTGCTGTTGACACAAAAGAAGGAAGGGATGCCATGCAGGGGGACCTGGAGAGGCTTGGGAAGTGGGCCCATGTGAACCTAATGAGGTTCAACAAGTCGAAGTGCAGGGTGCTGCACATGGGCCAGAGCAATCCCAGACATAAGTACAGCCTTGGAGAAGAATAGGTTGAGAGCAGCCCTGTGGAGAAAGGCTTGGGGGTTCTGGTGTACGAAAGGCTCGACATGAGCCAGCAGTGTGTGCTTGCAGCCTGGAAGGCCAACTGTGTCCTGAGCTGCATCAAAAGAGGCGTGTACAGCAGTGCAAGGGAGGTGACTGTCCCCCTCTACTCTGCCCTCATGAGACCCCACCTGGAGCACTGCATCCAGCTCTGGGGCCCCCAGCACAAGAAAGATGTGGATCTGTTGGAGCGAGTTCAGAGGATGGCCACGAAGATGATCAGAGGGCTGGAGCTCCTCTTCTGTGAAGAAAGGCTGAGAGAACTGGAGATGTTCAGCCTGGAGAAGAGAAGGCTCCGGGCAGATCAAACTGTGGCCTTTCATTACTTAAAGGGGTCTTATAAAAAGGATAGAGAGGGACTCTTTACTTGGGTAGATAATGATATGACAAGGGGCCATGGTTTTAAACTAAAAGAGGGGAGATTAGACATTAGGAGGAAATTCTTTACTGTGAGGGTGGTGAGGCACTGGAGCAGGTTGCCCAGAGAAGTTGTGGCTGCCCCCTCCCTGGCAGTGTTGAAGGCCAGGTTGGATGGAGCTTTGGCCAACCTGATAAAGTGGGTGGCATCCCTGCCTATGGCAGTGGGGTTGGAATCAGATGATCTTTAAGGTCCCTTCCAAACCAAGCCAACCCAAGCCATTCTATGATTCTATGATAAATGGAAAAAGCCCACTTAGTAAATAAAACTCAAAGCTAAGAATTTATTCAAACTGAAGAACTAGTACAAGTCAAACATACAGATGTGTCATATTTGGTACCTTACAGGTGAAACTGGTGGTGTCCTTTGCAGACAAGTTCCTATTCTTCAGCAATTGCTTTGAATAAAAATTATGGAGATTTTTGAAACAGTATCTAGCATAGCAATAATTTTTCAAACTGTCAAAAGTGAGATTCCAGTTAAGTTTTACGGCTATTTAAACAGACATTATTTCAAAATTTAGAAGTAAAATTTGGCACAGAAAATGCTCGTTAATGCTTGAACTACTATCTTAGGGGGCGTTTTACATAATTTCTTTGTATCAATATGGAACTCTTTGGAACAGATAGCTGGTAATTTCTTACCTTAAAGGCATGCCCTGTTGGGAAACTAATTCAACATCACTGTGCTTGATAGCAGGAAGAGGAGAATAATTTGTAGAAAAGGAGTCACGACAGTGACCTTCATATATATGACAGGTTATTGAAAATAAACACCTAGGTTTTGGATACTTATCCAAGTAGATACGAGGGACAGGAAAACATAGTGGAGAAGAGGTTTCTCAGTAAATTATAATCACATACTTGTCAAAACCAAAAAGCATCTCTTTTTATTAAGATACAATAATTAGATGTATCATTGGTACTCCAGCACTTTCAACAGCATCAGGGCTGTAACCCTTTCATGAGAGAAGAAATAGCATAGTAGATTAAAATGAGAAATTGTGGTTCGTGTTCCACAAATTCTAAAATGCAAGGCTTCTAAAATTAGATGTGCAAGAAGAAATTTGTAATGCGAAACATCAAAGAAAATGTACATTACCTACAAGAAATCATTAACTAAATTTTCCAAGATTATAGCAAAACTGAAATAGTGGACGGAATTGAAATGAGAATCATACTTTTGTGGTTAGACCCTTTGAAATGTCATTCAGGAAGAAATATGTTTGCTGAATTTAAATTAGAGCAACACACAGGACTGCAGGAGTGCTTTCATTCCTGCAAAATGTCCTGCAGAGGAACAGGACATGGGTGAACTGTAAGAGGAACAGTTAACAGTAAAGTTGGGAAGAATCATATAAATTATAAGATCATCCTCCTTCTCAAAAGCACCTTTATGTTTAAATGACAGGTTTTGTCTCCACTGTTCAATGAAGCTACTGGTAATGTGATGTTGTTAAATTAGGATGGTCTCATGAGATTCTGGTCTTAAATGCTCTCAGACTTTATCTGAGTTAATTTCTTGTTAAGCAGTAATACCAACAAAACTGTTTTAATTTCTTCCATTTAATTCTGAAATTATGGTCTGCCTGATATTTCCTTGGTGTCTCTGGTGCCTTTTGAAATGTTAATGTTTATAAAGTGTGCTAATATTTCTGAGATATTTGATTCATTTCCAGTGGTGGTGTACTAACTTTGTGGCACAGTCTTAAATTATCTCTTTTTCTCCTCTTTACTCTGCCAGATCCAACATTATGCTAATTATCCCCCAGTTATATTTCTGAAGAATCATGTTTCCAGACTTCTGTTTTCAGCTTTGTAACCATAGCAGCAAACTGATTTTTATGGATTTTAATAAGGGAAGTTTCCTTAGAACTCCTGAAATTGAATACTGAGACTCTACCTGTTTAATATTTTTTTCTTTTAATTCCTTGAATACATTTTAACTGTATTTTTTAAAATATGACAATAATAAAGCCATAAATAAGTGCCCCAAGGGAGGGTCTTACAGAAAGAGATGGGAGGAGATACTAAGGCCTGTGTCATCTTTTCAAGGAAATTGTTTGCACAGTGATATTAGCATGAAGTTATACTTTGAAGTAACTTCTCATCCTGTAATCCAGATGGCCTCTTCACTAAACATTGAGCTAATTTCGTGTATGAATCACAAACTGAACTGACTTCAGTTCAGCTCTTCCCCATGCTTTAATTTTTTGCACTTACAAAAAATGGTGGAGCAATGATGTGAAGGCCTGAGATCCTCCAGTTACTCATAGAGGCTAGATAAAATACAGGCAGCTACAGTCTTGAGTTCTTCCAAACAACACAGCTTATCTGACTTGGAAGAGGTTAGTGGGTCTGCACAGAAAGATGTCAGGCACTGTCAATTGACATTAAAGTGTAGGTTGAGGAGTATCCTGAGAAATTTCTCTCAATCCTGTTTCCACTAGATTAGCTCTGCAAGGAGATGGCACGGGATGCCAATCAACACACCTTTTGTTGTTGAAATCAACAAAATTATTAATGTATCACTGAAACTAAACCCTCAAGAGTAAGCAGGACCATGAAGGACCTTTAGGTTTTCTGACTTGGTTAGAAAAAAGATTTTCAATTTCTGTTTATATTTCCATGGCTAAACACAGCATTAAAGAATAAAGCATCATCCCTTTTTCCTCTAAGTGAATAAACTCAAATAAGCCAAATGAAAATATTAAAAAAAAAATCCCTACACTCATATGTTTCATTAAGAACTCCCTTAAGAGCTCAGTTAATTGCCATTTATATAGAGTGATCTATTTTTACAAGAGACAAGTATTTACAAGTGTCTGGGGATCACATACATAGCTGCACTGTTCATTACTGATGGTGTACCACCCTTGCAATGCCAGTGGAAACAGATGTCTTCTGATAGTATGACCAAATGCAGTTTTCCATGTGAAACTGTCCAAGAAGATATCATAGGGCTATGCTACCCAATGCATATCCCCCAAAGCCAGAATAAAGGTGGAAATCTATTAAGAAGGAACATATGCAACTGTTTTTGTTGATTGGATAATGACAAATAAACTGGCAATTACACACAACCCTTTCTGTTATCTTTGTTTTCCTTCTTCCAAGTAGCATTCTTGCTCCCCACAGTCTCATTCTATAAAGAGGAAGACGAGTCACAAGCTGGATTTTTTTTTCCCCTTAAACAAGCAAAAATTCGAAACTGGCATTAGGAACAAACGGGAAAGAGATATAACTAGAAAAATGCAGCTAATGATGGTTAACTTTTTTAAAGAGACTACTTTCAGCACAGACTGCAGTTTTTGTATGAATATTATGTTGGTCATCAGACTAACGCAGTAGTTGCTGAATGTGATATGTTAGGTCAGCAAAAATGCAAAGCAGAGGAGGATACACAAACAAGAGGTTTAGCTGTGCCTATCAGCCAGAAAATGTTTTAGCTAAAAATATTCACATGTTGTCAGACAAGACAGGTCCCCCTCAAGTTGTCAATTCTTAAGCAAAAGAAGTGACATGAGCTAAATTTCAGTAGCCACCTGACAGCAATCTCCAGCTGAAGAGGAGTTTATACATCTTATTTTCGCTTTTCATTGATCAGTTTTGACAAAGTCTGTGTATAGTCTCAAATCTGCACTGGGGCAAGTATATTTTTAAAACAGTAAGTTCAAAATTATAAGGAAGAAAAATTGCTCCTGGCAAACTGAAAATCCCTCAAGGCACAGAGAGAATGAAGCTGGCAGGCAGCAGCATTCGCACATTTGTAGCCAAAATTTCAAAACTCCTTCTTAGCCAGAGCACTACATACAGATTTTGCTTCTCCCACCAGGGTTATTCCTCCTAACTCCTAGACCCACAGAGAGAGAAATGACTAAATCTCCATTTTAATAGCTTCTGTCAGAAGCTTTGCTTTGTAAGGACTGTTTCAGCAGTTTTTGGTGGTAATATAAAACATTTCCATGATTAACAGCCGTTTTATAACTAGAGTAACTGGCCACAAATCAGAGGAATGTCATAATGTAGCAAGTAAACACTCCCACCTCCATCACAACCCAGCCTGAATTTCTGGTGTGTATATTAGATGGGTCTTCATTACTTTAACTAATGTACTACCTGTAGTGTGGACAGAGAATTTTTAAACTAATGATTACTCCTGTCTACCAGGTCTTTATTGAGTGCCCATCATCCATCCTGCACTTCCAGTTGAGACTCTGAACAGAGTGGCTTTGTAAGAATCCTAAGAAAATATTGTTCTATTACTTTCACATTCAACTCTCACTTTCTATCCTAGAAACACCAAGACATCCAGAAGGCATTACGCTCATAATACTAATAAAATCATCCCTTTGGAGTGAAAGAGGGGTGGGGAGAAAAAGAAAATCTATCATCACAATTTATTCTTATACACCTGCATTCTGGGCACTATGTTAACTTATTTCTTTGGGTCATGCTGTGGAGCAAGGGCATGTTTTATCAGACGCATAAAAAGGCATACTGTGAAAAGTTCAGAATGTTTGTCTGCGTGAAGCGCTTCAAACCTAAGATGTATCAGAGAGCATTAAGAAAGACCCATTTTATTACCTTTCAGTATGGGGCAAGAACATAGACATAGATCTAATGCGTGCATATTAAGCACTGCTCCCTGCTTGGATTAGGATCACTTTATGAATCTTTAGACTCTTTACACCTTCAATTCTGAATTATGAAACTGCTATCAACTTAAATTCTCACTGGTGTAAAATGGGAGAATAACCTACTTTTAAAAAAATCTCCAAAGTAATGTCTTATTGAGGTTGTAATACATCTTTTCTGAGGGTTAAATCGGACAGTCTTGTGGGCACATGGAACTAACGTACATCCAAGTACAGACACTATTTTATTTTGTCCTTGAAAACAGGGCGCTGTGCTCTAAGCAACACATGATTACTCTGCTATAACTACCCGGGGAGCACACAAAGCTGTGGACTCCACCCTGTGGCATCTACCTTGCCCAGAGGAATGCTGCAGCAGGGAAGAGGCAGTGCTGCCGTTCTAGTGTTTCCTACACGCTAGCGTGGCAAACTAGCAAACTGCGGCAGTTTGCATTCCAGAAAGGGGCACTAACGTCATCCCTATTCGTCCCACTTCAGCCGCGCTACATAAATTGCACACTGACCTCCCCCTGTACTCTTGTGATTTTCTGTAACATGCCCCTCCAGCCCTAAATCTGTACTGCATCTGGCAGTAAAGAGTTGCAATAAAGAACACCCTAAATATACATCCAAGATTTACTACTAACTGCAGACACATTTTTTCCTCAGAGCAGCTACAAGAAAATAATACTGTTTTTTACTTTCAAACCGTATGACAGTGAAATGTAATTAATGATCTTATGAAGCATTAGGCTTTATGACCTTATTAAACATAATGTTTACTTGTTAACTAGCTCTGCAGTGGAAATCCTAGAGCTGCCAAAACTAAATGAAAGTGTAGTAATAACTTAGATGACTCTAAGTTGTATGGATCTCATCCTTCATGCTGTATGCTTTTTGTAATGCATCTCCCGGGAGGCCAGCAAAAAATTTGTATGTTAAAATGTGAAAGATGGGGCTGTATTATAAAAATCTGTCTTGTTTCTAATAAAAAATATTCTAACTACTCTAGCATGACAGGGAAGCTTCAGACATCATCTTTGTGACAAGCAGTTTAAATCTCAACCCTGACTATTTACTGTGTGTGATTTTTCTAGTTCTGATACATGAAACAAACAAAGAACCCCAGAAAACACCCCAGCTTGATTTTCAGATCCTATGATGAGCAAAAAATACCATATCATAGCTGTTTTCCTCTCCTCATCTTTATTTCTCCAAAGTCTTAAATCTGTTTTCTCACAAAGGTTTTCAAGTCCTATGCTTTTCCCATCCTTGTGGTTAATTCCAGGTTAAACCTATTACAGCTTCAGCCAATCAAAGCAGATTAACCTATAACATATCTAGTATGAAAGAATTTTTCAAAACCTACAGTGAATGGATGCAAGCTTCTCAAAACATAAACAACAAAAATCCAAATTACAAAAGGGAGGGGATTACAGCATGTTAATTTGGAATAAACCACAAAGTTATCAGCTTTAACTTATTCTGTCTAGACTAATCACAGTATTACTCAGTATTTGGATGAAAGACCTTCAAAACAGTTGTACGGAGGACTCAGTTAATTGATCCTCCTCTCAGACTTTACTATATCAGTGGCATAAACACTGCTCCTAAATTGCTTCCTCTGTTATATGTAAAAACAAAGCAATTAAAGCAGTAACGTTTAACATTTTTCACAAAGGCAGATGTGTGAAACTCAGTGTCGGCCTACTTGAAAGTGGATAATTGTATCATGCTTATTTCCCCTCAGGTTTAGTTGAAATGAATTATTTTTTCAATTCCTTTCCAAGACTGCTGTGGAGAAAGTGTTCAGTACCATTAAACAGATGCTTCATTAGTGCTGCAATAAGTATTTTCTTAGAGAACCTATAAAACAATCTGTCTGGATAAAGATGCAAAGAATACACTGCTTTTGGTTGCAATGTTCAGATTGTTGAATCATAGGCTCAGAACAGATGTTTGTCCAAAGATCATTTTTCTCCGCCTGACGGACAGTCGTTCCTCACTGATGTTTGCCTAAGTTGTTTTCAAAGATTTTCAAAGGTCAAATCTCCCTAATCTCCTCAGTCATCAATTCCAGTACCTCTGTATTTTAATTACAAGGAAGACTTTCCTAATATGTAATCGGTATCAGTGCATTTGAGATATATTAGTCCTATCTTCTTTGGTGAAACCTTGAGATAGCTAAAGAATATTGAGTCCCTACTCAACTGTCTCTTTTTCAGTCTACAAATTTAAATTATTTCAACTTTTCTCCTCATTTCTCCTCCACTAGATCTCCTATTCGTCTTCATGAAGTCTTCAGGACTCTCTGTGAAACACTTCAGCTTTCACGAAGTTCGGGGCCCAGGACTGTAACGAGTAACTTAGCTAAAGCTCTAGGAACCCTAAACAGAGTGGAAGGATTGTTTCATGTGTTTTGGAAAGCCGTGCTCCTATTCATGCATTCTTCTATGGCATCTCTATTCAGCACATGATCCATGCTTCTCTTTAGTCTCGCTCTAGAGAAGTGCTACCCAGATAATTGCTCCTTAGCCTCCGTATCTGCAGCTAATTATTCACATATGCATAAGGCACCTCATATATGTCCATGCTGACTACTGTCCTGCTTTGTCATACTATGGCATTCATCACTAATACTCTAATTTATTAATGAGAAAATATTAAGGATATTATAAGGACAGTCTGACCTGAATTACCAGCTTTTACATCTCACCAAACAGCATAGTTCAAATCCTTTTTTTTTTCCCCAGTGGAAAATATTGACTAGAAATTAAAGATGTTTTACTTTTCACTGGGAAACCAAAGTATCTGGTTTGGAATCTACAAACTTTATGATTTGACCTGCATTTAGACATGTATTTATGCTTTAGGAAGAAATAATTTTGTGTGTGTGAAAATAATAATTTTTCTCTAGAGACATGTTTTTAGTTTCATTGTTTAAAGAAAACACTTAGCAATTCCCTCCCATTACTGTCTGTTCGGCAAACATCTTCATGCTACCTTCTCATGCTTTTTTTTTCTGGCACAATCCTGTAGGCATCCTGAAGAGATGTGGTGTCTCTGACTGGTATTGCAAACCCTGCTTCTGTATTGGCAAGAGCAGAACATGGGCAATTTCTGCTACAGCATTTACTAAAACAGAACTAGTATTTCCATCCCCTTCCCCTCTCCACTTACTGTTGCCCTTACTGTAGTAACCAAGAGAAGACCAAGGGTACATTCTCTTCAGCCTTCCTGTCCAAGAAATGGACAGAGGGGACAAGCATCCCTGCATAACGCCTGGACCCAAACCAGGAGAATCTTTTTCATTGATACATTGTTCAATTTCAAAACAGATAATGAATTATACTTTTTTTTCTACTGATACAGCTTCTTCATACTAGAAGCACAGTGATCTCACAATGTTTTTCTTGTATTTAATGGGCCCAAATGGCATATACTGCACATACCTTTAACATCATTTTCTAACATCTTGGCTTCATTAAGGACCCTGAAGCTTTTCTGAAGAGAGCTCTTGGCGCCATCCTTCAATGATCCTTGAGGACCAGATGTCTGTAGACAAACAAGCAGTGTCATACATACAGGAAAGTATGAAGTCATAAAAGATATATGAAGATGATCTAAGTGAATGCCAGTGTGCTCTGAATTATATCCCATTGCCATTATATTGGTCGACAAGAGGCAAAAAAAGAAAAAATTCTCTAATAAATTTCCTTTTGTTTTCACAGGAAGCCAGATCTCCTTTGGAATACCAGTGATGACTTTAATAAATAGAGAAGATATTTCTAGTGTTAAAGAAACAGGTTTGACTCTAGGAGCAAAACTTCGTCCAAAACAAACAAGCAAAAAGATATTTCAACTTGAACACGGGCTTCTCACTCCAGCTACGGACACAGCACCATGCAATACACTATTTCTCCCTAACAGCAGCTACAGTACCTTTAGAGGTCAGACTGGAGCTCATGATCCAAATTCTAATATCAACAACAGAGATGCCTTTGTGGTTAAACTCAAGAATTGTCATTGCTAGATTGGATATAAAAGAAATAGAGCTTAAAAGAGAAGGGAAAAATGCAGTTGATCTGAAAGAGCTTTATTCCTAAATACACATCCTTCATCACATCATGCTGCTTAAAGATCTTTCTCTTGAAGAACATCCATCTCTATCTTCAGTGCAGAGACTGATCAATAGATAGAACGATTTTCCTAAATTAGATTAGTACTTTCAGTTGGTAGGAAATGCTTTAGGTTCTGAACCACTTACTGTTCAGTTTGTAAGACTGAACTCAGGTCACACACCATACTGAATACATTTCTTTGAGAATACTCCTGACAGCCAGATAACATTCTATATTAGTCATGGGTCACAGCCTTGTAACCAGTATGTAATTAATAAGCAGCTACTTTTCATTTTCCAGGGCAGATATAGATACTCAAAAATTAACTGGTGTCAATTAAATGACACAGTTGTTATTGCTATTCATTATTTATATAATGAGCAAGCCCAGAGGTGATATTTCTCATACTACTGATTCTTGTTTTTTTGACGACACTCTAAAAACCATGTATTGGACTTGCCCCTTTCCTTTTCTTTTAAAAATCTTAAAAATGCTTTAGATACTTTCAAAATTCACAACCAAGTTGTTTTGTTACAGGTTATCTCATGGCATATGTTGCCAAGTCACAGGGATCTAGCTATTAAAGATTCCTTACATTCATATGGGAATGTAAATGTATGCTCTCATCGTAGGCTAAGTGATTTTTAAGGAGGACTACCATAGTTCCAAGCTCACCCGAAATATTAAGCTGTGTACACAAATTCCTTTGAACATCAACAGAAACTATACATTCAAAAGATGAACAATATTAGTTTCTTACAGGTTTTCTTTATCACGTAATACAAGTAGCATTGGTAATAGAAAAATACATATAAACCCAGAAAAAAAAGACTAACCAATTAAGCAAAAGACTGTTCCTGAAGGAAGAATATTTGGCCAGATTTCTTGGCAGATGCACCTGTCAAATCAGATGATACTTTTATATCCCTTTTTCCATTAGCAGTAGATCCCAGGGCATGATCACTCTGTGACCATGGACTTCAAAAATAATGATTATTATTATTATTAAATGACTAGACATGATTTACTGGCTGTTAAAGTAGTTTATGTTCAATGCATTGAAGTTGGAAGGCCAGATTTACAATGCAAAACCAAGTAGTTCATCAAATCAGGAGCAATAATTGGGCATGGGCTGACGATTAGTCAGAAAAAAATTTCAGCATAAAGTTAATACTAGAAAAGCCCATTCAGAGACAAATACACTTGTACTGATTAAAAGCTTTATTTTATATTTATTTTAAAATAACTCTGACAGGGAGGACTAATCAAGACATCTGACGCAAAATATACTCCTTTTTTTGCTAGTTTTTCTCGGGTCTCATGAGACATCAAGTTATGATGAAGTCAGTAATGAAAAAATAAATGTTTTCTGGCTTTCTGTGAGGTGAGTTTGTGTCCCTGTGGCAAGCGTGAGTCATGATGAACCCTTTTATGACTTAGTAAGACTGACAGCCAACGGTCATAGAATCATAGAATCATTAAGGTTGGAAGAGACCTCAAGGATCATCCAGTCCAGCCGTCCCACCACCACCTATTACCCACTAGACCATGGCCCTAAGTACCACATCTAACATTTCTTTAAACACACCCAGGGACAGTGACTCCACCACCTCCCTGGGCAACCTGTTCCAATGCCTTACTACCCTTTCCAAGAAGAAATTTCTCCTAATCTCCAACCTAAACCTCCCCTGGCACAACTTACAGCCGTTCCCCCTTGTCCTGTCACTAGTTATCTGCGAGAAGAGGCCGACCCCCAGCTCACCACAACTCCCTTTCAGGTAGTTGTAGAGGGCAATAAGGTCTGCCCTGAGCCTCCTCTTCTCCAGACTAAACAAGCCCAGTTCCTTCAGCCGCTCCTCATAAGACTTGTGCTCCAGCCCCTTCACCAGTTTCGTTGCCCTTCTCTGGACATGCTCCAGGCCCTCGATGTCTT
>VWZZ01001094.1:62802-95519 GCA_013399095.1 Psophia crepitans
CTGCTGTAGGAAAAAAAAAAAAAAAAAAGTAAATCG
The DNA here is from genome assembly GCA_013399095.1 of Psophia crepitans. Lineage (NCBI taxonomy): Eukaryota > Metazoa > Chordata > Aves > Gruiformes > Psophiidae > Psophia > Psophia crepitans. Next base: position 62,839 of record VWZZ01001094.1, read on the forward strand.
CAGGGTCTCTGGAATCTAATTTGTTCTAGTTCTGTCTCTTTCAGAGCGTCCATAACCTGGGGATAATACCTTCCTCACCCTGTGCTTTCCGTCACATCCCCTACCCTCCTCAAACTCTGCAGCTTGAACAGCTTGTAGCATGTTGTGGCAGAAGTGGGATCTCATTATGTGTCCAAACAATGCAATCTCAATTGTGGTTTAGAGGCATAAGTGCTGTTATATAATATAATGCAAAATGCTGCCACTGAAAATATGCATCATCCATAATGGTCTGTTTTTTTCCTATCTATGGGTTAGTAAAAATTTTAACAAAGTTTAATAGCAAAAGAAAAACATCTATCAAATTAAAGAAGAACTCTATGAATTGATAATTATGAGATAATTTGGGGTAAAGAAAGATTTTAGGAAGAATATCCCCTCTGTTTTCCTTTTTCTGGTATTTCAATGAATCTTGAACTCTATTTTTATCAAACAGCCCAGCTTCTGCAGGAGTGGCAGGAAGATTTCTGTTCAGCCCATAGCCTGGTGCGTTATGGCACTTTTCTGGCATGGAAGAGATTCTTTCAGATCTCCCAGGGATGACTGTGTGAATCACTGACTTATCACATTAAAGGGAGATGTGCTACACGCTGCAAGTTTGAATATCAGCCATAGTCACAGCATTGTGAAGGCAACTCCCCCAAGAGCATGTGCTGGGGATGGTCTGAACACATACCAGACTGAGGGTTGATGTGGACTTTGCATAAAAGATTTTTTTCGGAGAGCTCATGAATGGATGTAAACATGAAGTGGGCACCATGTTGACCAGATCTGCTGACATGTTGGAGCTTTTGGTCACATGCAGAAGTACAGCTCCAAGCATGGAAGCACAAGGACAGTTTTGACGATCGCATACTTGAACTTACACATGTACAAGATGTTTTATAGATCTAAGTGCTAATTCACATCAGTTAAAAATAGTTCTACTGTATTCTTAAATTATTTCCTTTCCACATACACTTACATTTTGGGAAGTTTCACCTATGCAAGAGTTAGGGGTACTCTCATTTTCACCAGTCCTGAAAACAGCTAAGCATTCTAAAGTACCAAAATGTTATGAATGATTTGTGCTTCAGGGCATCCTCATGATGAGGGTGGCTAGGCAGCCTTATGCCATTACCGTGTAAGGAAACCTAGACACCCAACATAACTGTTGGGGTAACGCCACAAAGTAAGTCAAAAGCAAAGAAGGAATTAACCCCAAACAGCTAACGTGCTCTGTGTTTCTACTTACTAGCCTATAAGCCCTCTCTAGAAAGCCTAAGAATAATCACGCTTTTTCAAGATGTATTGTAAAGCTATGACTCCGATTTGTGAGACACAAGCTGGATCTGTTAATATGACTCCTCTCTTCAGTCAGTTACTGCCTTGGCTAAGTAATGGGATGTTGAAGCTGCTTGAATGCTAGAGATTTCTCATCTGTGATAAATTTATTTTGCTTTTGAAGGGGAGAGCAAATCCATCATGAAAAGCTCAGGAGGAATTTTTCTGTCATATTTTTAATACATTTTTTCCAGTCATTTATCAGGCTTCCTGTAATCACGATGGTTTTTAAGCATCTTTTCGTTCTTGCTTTTAGCAACCATTAGCTTAATTTGAAAACAAAGTAATTTTCCAATTACAAGCCAAAAACCAAAAGCCCCTGAGATATCACCAAGGTTCTTATAAATTATTCTCTCCAGTGACATACAGGGTGGAATTTAAAACTCAGTCCTGTCCCTGACATCTCTAGTTCATGCACCAGCTTGCTGCTGTTAGGAAACCTTCCTCCCCCTGCCCCAACATTACAGCTGGTCAATGGGAAAGGCTAGGCTCAGGCATGCATGTGGGCTTCAGCACTTTTCTCCGCTATCTGCTCGTAGCTGGAGAGCTGGAGGTCAGAGTCTTTACAGAAGACACGCACCCACAACTGCTCTCATAAAGAAGAGGACATGACTCAGTCTTTCAAAAGGAGGGGAAAGACATGATCTCTGTCTTCTACACAGGGTCCCAAAAAGTGCCTTCTCAGGAAGGAGAGGACACAGTTTCACAGGGCTTCTCAGTCTGAGAGGGCTCAAATCCACAAATGCTGCTTTCTAGGAGAGTGCTTGAACCATGGTGCTCCAGACAGCCCTGAGTGAGAGTGCACTCCTGCTCTCATGGTGAAGCTCAGCTACAAGTAAATTCCTTGGGGCGTGCAGAAAGAGGGAGCCTGATTTACCTGCTTAGCAGTTAAGCTCTTTACTTAGGATGAGCAAACATTCAACAGTCTTTGGATAAAAACAAACAAAAAAATAGGATAGCAAAATGATGACTGAACTTCAAAATTAACATATTTTTAAAATCTGGCCCCAAATCCTCACATTTACCAATTAACGGTTAAAATGTATCTTGCTCTGCAGCAATTTGGTGGTAAATCAGTGATTACCTCTACTCTATAGCAAGTCAATTACCTTTAAAAGGCAGCAGCTCCCTCCATTTCTTCTAACTAGATCCCTGTTACACATACACAGCTCATAACCAAAACAAGCTCTCTCTAATGAACACATGCAATGGAGATGCTTAAAACTTATAATACTATCTTAGTCTCTTTCCTTGCTACTCACTTGCCTCTATTTACATCATATTGTACATCTTCACCTCCATCCCTTTCAAATTATCTACCCACTTCTCTCCACGGTATAATCAGCCAGTTCACCGTCTGATATACACCCTTTTGTAGCCATACTGTAACTGCTTGCTTTGTTCCTTGACTGCCGTATGTGTCTTTTTTTCCTATTCAAGGCTTGAAACAGCTGCCTGCCTCACTCACTGCAAGCCATCACAGGAGCAAAAGATAGCTACCTGTATTAAATCCTAATGAGAAGAAAAAAAGTCCATGGTTCCTTGTTTACTTCTGCAGTGTAATTAGCAGTTCTGGTGAAACAAATAACTATTTACAGAGAACTGGCGCATACTTATACGTGAGATGAAATTTTTTCATCAAGAGAGAAATATAGTAATTTGTGTTATTTGAAATAGAAGTTGACAATGTAAACAGCCTAAAAATATTAAATTTTTTTTGCAGTGGGCTAGATCACTTTATTGCTCTCGCAAATACATACCTTTACAGCGTGTGATTGCATTTGCTATTCTTACAATCCATTTGACTGAAGTAGCTCTTTGCAAGCTATCTTTATTCAGGTACAGTGCTGTAACTACAAGTTGCTTCTATTAATCTGTATGTTTCTGTATCAAATATAGAGTCTGGAACTTTCATATTATACTATCATTTTCTCATGTTTCTGTGTGCCTGTGAAGTGCATGTCAGTTGCTCCCTGACCGCATTCACAAATTAGCCATTAACTCCTGTGATAGTTGACATTAAAATAATTCTGGCTACGCTCAGAATGTTTTCTGCTCAGAGTATACACACACATTAAGGAGCTGACTTCCTTGTTATGACTCAGGCTGGAGAGCTGGCTTTACCTTACAATCCTATTTTTAAAAGTTTCCTTCCTTTCCTCCAAAAATTTGTGTGAGGTACCTCATAGTAAGCATCAGATTTCTCTGCAAAAACCAGCAGAGTTCACAAAAGAAGCTGTATGTTTTCTATGAATAAAACTCTGCTCCCCTCCTACAGTTTCTAGAAATCTGCTAGAAACAGTTCGTCCTATGTGCAGGGAAGTACCTCTGAGCCTTTTTGTGGAACGAGAGGATATAAGAGTAAATTAAGGTATGGAGTTCTTTAGATGTGTGCAAAACAGCTGTTAAATATAAACTAACTTTATTGAGAATCAAATGTCCTGACTCAAAGCTTTTCTGCAGCAGATGTTGGCTTGAGCCGTAGACAGGGACTGAAAGGCAAAAGCCAGAGGGAGGAAGAAGAGTAAACAGAAAGAGAAAGACAAATAAGGAACAGGAGTTGGGAACAAATGTGGATACAGTTTGAAGGTACACGTAGCTCTGACAGGGGCATAGCTTTCTGATCTCAACACAAGAATCTGTGATGGCAGGAGTCTCTAAATAAAGTCATTAAGATGGCAAAACATGGATCTGAGGTAAGATATAGCACAGTTCCACAGAAAATCTAAGCCTTCTTCCCGATGTACTTATTTTTCTTACCGCTTGCATCGCTTCATTTGCAAGACCCTTGGCTTCCTTGGCAACTTTTTCAGCTTCATCTATGTAATCCTTGATGTTAGTATAAGCATTGAAAGCAAGTGTGGCATTGAAAGAGAGGTTTTTGGCTTCCGCGAGGATTCTGTTGGGATGGGAAAAGTAAAGACATAATTAAACTTGCTATCAGAGCTCAGCAGAACATACTATCCTACTTTTTCAAACCCAACAGGCTGTATTTCTAAGGCTATTTCTGAGGCATTTCTTTAGAGAACAATGCTACACTTGAGATTTCCGGAGTTCTGGCATCATATGTTTACTGGAATTCATGTTTTATCTGTGCAGAAAGACATAAAAAAGAATGATCACTAAAAGAGGAGGTTCCGTGAGATAAAAATGGATAAAACACTGAGAAAAGATAGTGTAGTGCTTAACACTATAATCCAGATAATATATACTCATAAGGTGGGTATATACGTTATGTGTCGAGCCAGGTAACTCAATGAATTTTGCACAGTATGAACATGTGGGGATCATCACGGGCATGTTTTAAAGTAAAACCTCTGAACAACTAATTTCTTGGTCTGGCTGCCAAACACATAAATGTCAGGTTTGGAGGAGATCTCACTGTCTAAATCAAATGCTAAATGTTAATTTTGCTGACAAAAATAAAAAATATAACCAAGAATGCTTCATATTGAATGGGATGTTCCATTTACATGAAATACTCCATTCTAGTAACTACAATTAGATTAAAAGATAATTACAGACAAATAATATTTCCTGGTGCAGGGACTGGAGCTCAGCTAACCCCCTTCCAGGGGAATTTCTAGCCAGCAGGCTGGAGAAATAATTTTTCTTGCACTCTCTCTGTATGATATATTCAAGTATTTTCTACAAAGTAGTAGTGCACCTACAGAAGTAACTTGAAGAGATCTGTCTCAGAATGTATTATGGCTGATGCCTATGATGCTTTTCCCGAATAAAGGGTAAATGGGCTAAAATTCCTGCTTGAACTGGACGAGAACAGATTTGAACTTGGTTTTTTTTCCTCTCTGGGAAATGTTCTAGCCATCAAGTTATAGCAATATAAGGGAGGCAGGGATTACTCCTGCTGGACCTGTTCCAGCTTGTATAAAAAACTTAGTCATTGAGACAATGTGTGTGTAAGAAAGAGAAATTCATTCTCTAACCTAGTAATTAACCTATTCTCTGGGGAACAGGGACAGCTGGACTCCAATCCTTGCTTCAACGAGCATGTAACAATTTCTACAAAATGCAACGGGAAAGACAAAGGGAATGGAAGGTATACTCCCTGAACTCCACATGTAGTTAACGGAGGGAGAGAGATTCCCTTCAGGCTACTGACTGAGCTGCCTCTGCATCACTCCCGGAAAAGCATACCTCCTTCATCAAATGGAGATGGAGGTCACTAGGCTATAGTAAGTTTTTGTGATACTCTGTTAGAGAAGTGTGCAGCCCAGAATAGCTATCTAGCTAGTAGCTCAAGAAGTGCTTAGAAATATGGTTCAAATCCCTGTTGGTTAGGAGAGAACTGAACTGAATTTGCCAAATACCAATGATGTTTACTCATCAGCAAGCGATTAGCCATAAGGGAGAAGCCTATACTAATACCTCCTTGCATATAGGAAAAATAACATTTTTTTCTAGGTTAAATTAATGAACTGTTCCATGTTCTAACTCTCAAGATAACATCCTTACCATCAAGCAATACATGATTTGAAGCCTTAAGGGGTGATTGGAGAGAAAGGGCTCTCCCTCAATCTCTCCTGTGAGCTGAAATGGTACTTTTCAGCAAATTTAATATTAACTGAAAGACAAGAGCCAGCTGTGAAGATAGATACATTTCTGAATTGCTAAGACAGATAGAGACTGCGTATTCCTGTAAAGTATGACAGTTTAATGTCTGTGCATGAAGTAAACAGCTTTGTGTTGATGGAGGATTCCATAGCACCTTGGTATTTCTTTCTCCTTTGAAATGATCTTTATCTCACCACATTAGAAATTTTAATTTTGAAGAATTTGCTTTTAGATATAATTTTTAATGTCCTTGATTCTGAATTTTTTATTGTTTTTCTTGAGAAATTGAGGTTGATGTCTGGGTCAGGTAGAAGTATACACGTTACTGCTATAGCACAGCAAATGCGACTTTAAACACTTCCCTAAGCTCCCTAAGGCCAAGCTGTCAACCTACATTAAGACAGAAGCACATGCACACACCCATAAAAAAATCTATTTAGCATAATTAAAACCCTCTCTCTCAAAATATGACTTGCCAACATTTCATTAAGGAGGTAAAATATTCTTTTCTGTTTACATTTTCTCTACGTTTAAGCTCCTCCTTGTCAACTATCTATGTATTTGAATATCTGTATCCAAATTCAGTACTGTGGTTGATGTGACACTAGTCACCTACTTTAGGCCCAGACTCGCACCACAAAACTGACGTGTTCTAATCAGACAGTGGACACACCATTAAAAAAAGCCATGTTTTTCTAGAAACAGTGCCTCTCATATCCTTTCTGCTCAGGAAACCACAGCTATCATTATTTTATGTATGTCTCAAAACATAAATTAGACTGAATATGTAGAGTAGTGTGACTACACTGTATCTGAAGCCAGTAATTTTACAAGTATCAGACACTTAACAGAGATAATTCTGTGCCTTTTCCTCGAAATTACAGATGTTGGCAAGAAAAAATGTGTTAAGCGCTGCTCACAAGTCTTTGGGATATTGAAGTCTTTAGGTATATCTAAAAAATGTAAGCAGCAAAAAAACCCAGCTTATTGTTGATGTTAAAAAAATATCTCTTTTTTATTCGTGCATGGCTTTTAAGAAAATAAAACTCTGATGCTATGCTGGGGACAGGTCAAAGAGGCAGAATATTAATGATTTATTTCTGTGTATTACTGTTGCAAATTCCACTTATTGTTTACGGCTTGTTTTCTTAAATTCAAAAAACGCAATAAAACAAAAGACATCCCCTTTTCCCCCCTAAAAAAACCCAGCAAACCCAAAAGAAAACAAAAAAAACCCCTTAACTTCCAGGAAACTATATTAATGATGAATTATAAAGTACCGTACTTCTGAAAGGGCTGTGATCATATAAACTAAGGGGACTGCAATTCTCACTCATTTAGGAATGTGACAGTGGTAAAGAGAAACTGAGGTTTCTGTGCTTAGGTTTAAGCGTTTTGGCCCATGGCACCTACTCATTTTGGGAAGAGTGTTTTGAAAGCACTGGAGGGATTACTGTCTGTCACTACGGGGGATTTTGGGCAGTAAACAAATTAGCACCACGATAAGGGGCCCCTACCAAAATGATCATCTTAAAAATAAAAATACTGCTTGTTTTTAACAAATTTTTATAAAAACACATAATGAGCTCTGTAAGACAAAGTTCAGTTTTGTTCACAACACCGCAGCGTATGTAAGTTAAACTGTGTTATGAGTGCATCCGAGGGCGCTGTTTGCAGGTGATGCAGCCTATAAACATCACAAGATGTAAGAAATGGTTTACAAGAGATATGCGCACACACATTAAACAACTAGATAGTTGTGTGCTCATATAGAACACTGGTTATTCGCATACTCCCAGTGAGAGATTTTGAAATCTAAGAAGAATACCCTTCAAATTCTGTCCAGCAATTTAACAACCCTGGTTCACGGTTCTGTCATTAACAATGAATGGCTGCCTTACCCATCCAGTACTGCAGATGATTCATTCAGCTGGGCTGCATGGTTCTCAGCTTGCAACACCTTTTCTGGAAGCATCCTGTCACGAATTTCTTGTGATAAGTCGTCTATTTTATCCTTCAGCTGATCAGACATTGGCTGTATCTTATCTGCCACACCTTCTACATACTGAAAATGACAAAAGAAAGGCCTTTAAGTGTCTGAATGCAAGCACTCTGTAGCCCTTTTTATATGTATTTTCCTTGTGAGGTATTATCTCATAACTTACCTATGCATTAACACTTCAGTGAACTAATATGGAAATAATAAAGTAATGGCTGGACTGGGGAGTAGAGAGGAGACAAACTATTATTCCAAGAGCTATTTGCCTCTCTCGACCTTAGTCGAAGTTTTTATTTTACAATTAAGGAACTGCAAGCTTTAAGAGCTTATAAACTCTAATTTGGATTTCTTCCCTAAATGTAGATGCATACATACTTATAATAAATTGTCATTGTACTTCACAATAATAACTAATCAATGACAGAAGTTTCCCATTTTAGGACCCTTTGAGTGGCTCCAATGTATTTTTGCTTACTAAAGTGCTTCAGTAAGAACTATAGTTTTTGAAGATCTGTCATTCCTGACCCAATGTGTTTCCTTTCCCGTTTCTGCAAAAGGCATTTTTCTATTCATTATAACAATTTTCAATGCAAGATGGAAGTATTTCCAGAACCAATGATATTTCAAGGTTGTTTGTTTGGTGTGGTTTTTGGTTGTTTTGATTTGGGGTTTTTTTGGTTGTTTTTTTTTTTTTAGCTAAGGCACTGATCTCAACCTCTGTTGATAAAATTTTCAAGGTAGAATTTTCAAAAATGTTATGTAAAATGAAGGTGTAATCCTCTCCTTGATCTATCTAGACTTAAAATTGTTGCCACAGGCAACAAATTATTTCTGAAGTTTTCTTCTGATATGCACACACAGTTTTTGTGCAGATAAATCTACATCTAGATCACAGAGTGGCAGTGAAATGGCGAACGGATCTGCTGCAGCTGCAGTTCTAAAGATAGTCAGTACCACAATTACAATACCATATTTATAAAAGAAGGCAGAGTCCATGAAAAATTATGAGCTAGCTCTTTATGTAACCCAATAAATCATTTAAATCTCAAAGTTAATCATTTTTATATGAGAAGTTAGCTTTTCTGCCATACAGCAATCGCAAAATTATTTCTTCCAATTCAAATATTCCAACATCAATAAATAAAAAGAAAAATCAGGTGTTACGTTAATGAGCAGGTTTGCTCCCACAATGATGCTTTGTCGTACTCATTCTCAGATAAGGATGACAAACCACTCACCTCTACAGCTAAGCTGATTTCGTTTGCAAGTTTGCTGGCTTCATTAAGAACATCATTCCCTTCCTGCAGCCTCTTTTCCACATCTTGTCTGCCATCTTCTACAGCTTGCTTCTTTTTCTATAGAATGTGTTCACACAGAGAAAAATATGGGTTGTTCAATAGAAAGGGGACACCAGTTCAGATACCAGCATCCCAATACAGACTGCGTTTTGTCATCATGATACAAAGGCCAGACTTCTGGAATTCTCTGAGCTTTCAGAGAAAAGACAGTGACAACAATAAAGCACATATAATCTAAGATATCTTTTCCTTCTCCTCCTGTCCCCAACTTCGTATCCCCCTCTCACATGGTAGGTTTTTTATTGCTCTATTACAGAGGTAGCTGAGTGTAGTACTATTGCAAAATGAATAAGAAATTAGAAACCCTGATCTTTACTCAGATGTGCAAATTCCTCATTTTCACGATTACCTTCTCAAGCTACAAAGGCAAAATTCATCAAAATATTCTGCTGCTTTTCTATTTACATCCACTGGTGTTTCAATAACTATTGAATGTAAAAAACAATTTAATGGTTTGGAGCAACCTTAGGATTCTTTGTTTTCAAACCAGTAAAAATACTGCATATTGTGTAATAAGGATGACTTCTGAATAAGGAGCTGGCAATTTCCTGTGCAAGATCCATTGAGTATCACAGATTAGTTTGATAGGACACCATGGCATTCTAGCATTAAAGAGTGCTGTGATGGCTTCTCGGTCAAAATAAAGCAAAAAAACTCCTTGCAGCAATCAGGTGGGCGGGACTGCTGGAGACGATGCCTTCAGGCACTCTGATAGTGTGATACAGAGAATATTTTAAAAACTGAGATAGCAGGTAATTTCTCCAACCTTTACCTATCCACCTTTGGGAAGAAAATGCACAGAACAGAGATCACCTAACGTCTTTACAGCTCTCTATTTCCTTAATTCAATGAAGCCCACAAATCTCTGCTGAGAACTGAGGTCTTGGAACTCTAACCTCATCATTGTACATGAGGCAAAAGCTCATCGAGACACAAACAGAGTTGAAACATTTATCTTCATTAAGTTGACTCTGCTCTTTATGTCTTGGTTAAATGCTTGTTAATATACAGTATAATGTGCTCTTTAAGTCTCTGCAATTTAAATTAAATCACAAGCAGACCCCTGTGCTATGAGGGAGATCATTTATAACAGCTACTAACTACAGAGGATAGAGTTTGATTTATTGCTCTGTAATATCCAGATACCCCCTTCAGTCTTCTTCCCAGGGGTTAAAGAGGGAGATGAAAGCGTAAGTTTTCTAGAAGCAAATATATGACAGCAAGGATTTTAACTGAACTCCTATATAAATCCTGAGCACAGGATTTGAATTTTACATGACTATTTATACTGGGATGAATTTAATCTCCTAAAGAAAAATGAATCCAATGCACTCTCCACTCAGTGTTTAAAAGCAGATTATATCATTTCGATAAAGCTGTGGAGTATTTCTACTTTTAAAAGCCAATGCACTTCCTCATTCTTAGGAACATGTTGCCTTTTAATTACATAAGATCTACTTATATTTTAATAAAAATTTTGGTTTGCCCGTATTTTTGATTCACCATTTAATCATGAAAAGTTTCAAACTTTTATGAGACTCCACATAATCAAGGATGCAACTTCTCAGTACTCACCTCTACCATGGTCATATTTTTTTGGTTGACTGCAGATAAATGATCAGCCTCCTTAATTTTACTTGTAGCCTCTCTTAGCAGATCTCGGGCATCATCAACTTTGGTGTGGTAGCTTGCTAGCTTGTCCCTGACCTCATTTTTGAGATCCTCATTTTTCTCACTGGGCTCACCAAATAATTTCTTCACCTTGTCCAAAAGATCTTCTGCATTCCTGCAATACATCATAACCCATTAAGGCACTGAGTTCATATTCCCTACCCTGAATAATCTAAATATTCTTAATAACACGCAAATGAAATAGACTTCTAAACTAAATCTCAAAGTAACTTTCAAGAGAACACATGCTTAATAAAGTGAAATGACTGTTGTTCTTCGGCCCTTTCTTAAAGAGGTTTTTACATGCCACTAAGGTCCTACTTATGAAGTAGAAAATCAAATATTCTCCATTGGAACACTACCTTTTTTTTTTTAAGTTGCCATTCTTGAGATTTGATGAACAAAGCAAGGTTTTCTGAAACATTTCAACTTGTCAAAGAGATTTCCTTCATTTACATTAATGTGACATGTCACATGAAGTAGTTTCCTAACTTGAACTGAGGAGATATGTGGATATGCCTGATTTCAAGTTGTCTTGAAGAACTGCTTTAGATAGTAAAAAACCGTAAGTATTTTCCTGTGAAATAAACAATCCCTGTGACCTTTGGATTTATGACTTACAGTAGCCAAAGAATTTTGCTTATCTAAAATAAATTCTGGGATATTTTTAATGGACTTTGGCAACACAGAAATAGAAAGTTCACAAATGCCTTGTTTTGGCAGGGGATGCAATATTTCTTGATCATCAGAGAGCTGCTGCACTCAGTTCAAAGGACTGAAGTACTAGAGTCTTTATGCTCTGTCTGTTCTCTGCCTCATGATACCAGGCCATTGAATCAATTTCATGGAAGGCCACTGTGTTAATGCAATAATGTGACCAGAACAGGAAAAAAAAAGAAAAGAAAAAAAAAGGACACTTCCAAAACGATGCCTTAGAGATAAATAAAACTCTTCAGTAAACAGGAAGCTGTAGGATAGATAATACCTACAGAAGAAATCTATCGTACTTCCACCAAGAACATATTAAGCTTTTCTTCCTGTCTCATTACAGCATTACAGTGTCAGAAGAAGCTGTGTGAAAAACAAGAACTACTTTCTGAATAACACTGCAGTTTGGTCTGCCTATAGTCAGATGCATTATAAGCCTTCTAAAAATAAACACATGAATAAATGCACATAAAAAATATTTGAGAGGTGGAAAAGATATGCTGCCGCTGGGCATAATTTAGATGAAGGATCTGAACTGGAGCCAAGGAAAGCCAAACTGTTACCTTCACTTTGGGATTTTCTGAGATGGATTTTTTCCCCATCTGCCCTGCCTTTAGTTTTGATGAAAAGAATTATTTATGCTGCAAATTTGCAACTTCTGAGGACAAAAGAGTTAATAAAAAATTAGATCCCAGGATTGACACCCTGTCACAGAAGAAGCGTAGAAAGAAATTCAGAATTTCTCCGATACCTCCTCTGCTGTTCTTTGTATAAGCATCTAGTCTCTTACACTTCTGGCAAATCTTGACACCTTTATGACTCTGTGGTACTGCAGGAACAGTAGAAGACAGATGTATTTCCTTTTTATGCCCTTACCTCGTAACATAGCCCAAACTACCTATCTGTCCAGTAGTCTACCACAAAACTCCTTACTGGTGTTCTGAAGATAACACTTCCATGTAGACCTGTTGTGCATTTTTCCCTCTGCTTTTTCTAATGAAGTGCAATGCAATAAACCTTCTTCAAGCAATCCCTTGCTTTATGTATCAGAAGTTCTGTGTGACTGGACTGCACCACATTTCTTGAAATACAATCTTGTACATTTAAGCCATGCTACTTTCACTGGATACCTTCCTAGAAAAAGAACAAAACTATACAAAATGCTTGAAGTGTTAGAAGAAACAATCACAGGTCTGGCCTAACACCTGGAATGCTGTATGGTCTGGACACTCAAAAGAAACAAAAAGGGAAAAAAAGAAAGATTAGAAACTCATGACAAAATGACTAAAAAAACCCCCCTGTAAATATATAAGAGTCTAAATATGTTAGAATTGTCCTGTCTGGAGAAGAAATGAGGACTATAACATAATGAAGTAGCATGGATAAGGTGATCAACTGTCCAGTGTCTCTCCAAATACCAAAAATGAAAATATCAGAAAGCAATGTCAAAACACAGGAGGCGTATCTTCAAATACCGTGTGGCTGTTATGCAATCCATTCTTACAGGAAATTGGATGATAGAAGTTCACAGTAGCTCAAAAGCCATCACACAAATTTATGGAAGAAAAAGTCACACAAAAATAAAGTTATTCAGTGTACTAAACAGGAAGATAGAATTCTGGCTCACAGCATCCCTTGATAGCAACTCAGTGGCATACGAGAAAATGTGTAGGAATGTTATAAAACACTGAAAGATTTATTTTAAGTATGAAAATCAGGGTGGTTTAGGACAGAAACTGGTCTATTTTTAACATGGTCTTTTTGGAGAGAAATTATTGACTAATGTGCCATTTCTGTACACTAAGGCAATCAGATTACAGACTTAATTTGAAAAGTTTGAAGGAAAACAAATGAGGCAAAAAGCTGCACATGTGAGAGAAGTATTGCCATCTATGAAGGGAAGAAGACTTTACTTATAACTTTTGAGAATTCAGTTGAACACATTGGAGAGGTAATAACCCAGTGATTCTTGTTCTGTTCTTGGACAAAATCCTGAAAGCAAAGTACAATCACTGCCAAAAGACACCTCACCAAAGAGTAAACATGATTAACTACTTCAAAGTGATCACAAGACTTACAGAACTATTCAAAAGTAAATATCTCTAAATAGTCTGTAAGAACACATGTGAACATAGTGATCCACACTTGTGTGCGTACACACAGGTTTGAGAATGATTCATTTTTCTACATCCTTTTTCCTTGCAGAACATATCCTATCCACTCTCATACTACATTATTTAAGCAGTTTTGAGACATTTTTCTTTAAGAGGCAGTACTTTATTAAAAAAAATGTGCTGGTTTTGGCTGGGCTAGAGTTGATGTTCTTAGCAGTAGCTGGTGTGGGGCTGTGTTTTGGATTTGTGCTGAAAACAGTGTTGACAACACAGGGATGTTTGCATTACTGCTGAGCAGCACTTACACAGAGCCAAGGCCTCTGCTGCTTCTCACCCTACCCCACGAGCGAGGAGGCTGAGGGTGCACAAGCAGTTGGGAGGGGATACAAACAGGACAGCTGACCCCAGCTGACCAAACGGATATCCCACACCATATGGTGTCATGCTCGGCATATAAAGCTGGGGGAAGGAGAGACGTTGGGAGTGATGGTGCTTGTCTTCCCAAGTAATGGTTATGCATGCTGGAGCCCTGCTATCCTGGGGATGGCTGAACACCTGTCTGCCCATGGGTAGTGGTGAGTGAATTCCTTGGTTTGCTTTGCTTGCCCATGTGGCTTTGCTTTACTCATCAAATTGTCTCTATCTCAACCCATGAGTTTTCTCAGTTTTACTCTTCTGATTCTCTCCCGCATCCCGTCGTGGTGGGAGAGAGCAAGTGGCTGCATGGTTAACTCTATGCAAGTGGCTGCATAGAGTTAAACCATGACAGAGAGTTTCAGAAAACGTTATCTAGGGACCTTTACTTCCCACCCTGTAATCCACAGTGACTAATTTTCCTTCTGTTGAGTTCACTGCCAAAATTTCTTGGATCTCAATGACTGCCTATAAATAGGTAATCCTATCCTTAAGATAAACCATATAACTTTGATTGACATCAGTAAGTATATTCATGTATTTCTTAGCATAAAAAGTACTCCTTTATCAGGAAACGGAAACACTCACTTTGCACATTTCGGGAAGAATGGTAAGGGGGAGAGAAGTTCTTTCCTTCAAAAAAGCTCCACTGCATTTCCTACTCCAGCTATTAGGCTACAGTAAGAATGGATTTCATGCTAGTTTCCTGACAGTTTTGTGTTGGCTGTAGCATTTGAGGACCAAGAACACCTTATTTGAAAGGCCTCACCCCAGTCTGCCCTAAAATTGCTGGCAGCACTTTCAAAGGTTTGGCTAAATTTTTCTCATCTCTACTTTTTCCTGGTTTATTTCTATGTGTGAGTGGAGAAGGAATAGAAGAGGCTCAGTGGAATCAGAAGAAAAAGCAATAAAACACTGCTGAAAAATAAGATTGCAATGTATCTTTTTTTAAGAGAACAGAAAGCGGCACCATCTGAATTATGGAAAGAAATATTGTACCGTACTGGCAGGATTTTCAGAAAATGATCTGGTTTATAAAGTGTAAGATAGGCAGTGCAAATCTGATTCTGTACTGCTTGGAAGTCTTAGCTAGTCTTTTATTGTATTTATGTCTCTTTACAGTGTGCGTGCACCTGATAACTGACATTTTCAGGCCTGAATACCTCTATCCCAGACAGTTTTCTGAGCCATCACAACTTTAATGGACCACAGAGCTGCTTTAGTTGCAGGATTACCTGCTAGTTGTTTGCTCCGGTGAAGTGCTAAGCAAAGTCTAGCTCTAGGAACATGCCTGGTCTGACTGATACAGAAGTAACAGACTACTAGAATTTTAACTTCAAGCCAAGTATTTTGCTGGATCAGGTAAGTTTTCAGCATTTTGCAAAATGCTTTGTAAAGAATAATTATATATATATATTAATTATTTATTCACAGAGTGGAAGGGGTTGGAAGGGACCTCTAGGGATCACCTAGTCCAATCCCCCTGCCAGAGCAGGATCACCTAGAGTAGATCACAGAGGAACAAGTCCAGGCAGCTTTTGAGTGTCTCCAGAGGAGACTCCACAACCTCTCTGAGCAGCCTGTTCCAGTGCTCTGTTACCCTCATAGTGAAGAAGTGTTTCCTCATGTTCAGGTTGAATCTTCTGTTTTCCAGTATACGGGCATTGTCCCTTGTCCTGTCACTGGATACCACTGAGAAAAGTCTGGCCCCATCTTCTTGACACCAACCCTTTAGATATTTATAAGCATTGATCAGATCCCCCCTCAGCCTCCTCTTCTCCAAGCTAAACAGACCTAGCTCTCTCAGCCTTTCCTCACGTGGTAGGTGCTCCAGGCCCTTAATCATCTTAGTGGCCCTGCGCTGAACCCTTTCCAGTAGTTCCTTGTCCTTCTTGAACTGAGGAGCACCGGACACAGTACTACAGGTGAGGCCTCACCAGAGCAGAGCAGAGGGGGAGGATTACTTCCCTTGACCTGCTGGCCATGGTCTTCTTAACGCATCCCAGGATGCCATTGGCCTTCTGGGCTGCAAGGGCACACTGTTGGCTCATGGTCATCCTGTTGTATATAGTTTTTATTTTCACAGATAGGTAGATAAATAGCCAAACCCTGTGCTTCTCAAAATGTCCCAAGGAGTTGGAATATTCTGATCTACACTATTCTGTATATGGCAAAATAAATCCTGTTGAATGCCTATGCTACTGGACAAACTTTGCAGACAGATATTTTTATTCAATCAATTAGTTTTCCAGAAACTTGAGGAAACTTCTAGACAAACTTTTTAGTACAAAAGTAATTTATCAGATCTGAAGCAGAAGCTATAAACAAACTGCGAAAAATTGCTTAGAATTCGATTAGAAATGTTGCTGGTACCTGTGGAGAAGTAATTTCCTAGGGATTGCTTTCCACGTATGTAAGCATTTCCAAAAATGCAAATGATTCATCAATAGATATGAAGTATTAGACTTTGCTTTCCTTCACATTTCCGTAAGCCCCAGCTTGAAAACTCGGTTGTAAAAGATGAGACTGACATTTACAAGAGCCAGATATTATCACTGGGAGGTTGAAGACTGAGGTCTCTACTCACTTTAACTCATCTTGAGCTATTCTTTCTTGCATATTCAGCTCTCTACTTCTCAACTCTGCAATCATTCTGTCAGCCTCACTCTGCAGTTCTGGAAGACTCTTCTCCAAGGCCTCGTCTTGGGTTCTGAGTGTCTTGTTCAGTTTTATAGCCTCTTCATTTGCAGCTGCAGGAGGGCAAAGATGTTTATGTAGGGAGTCAGTAAATAAAAAACAAGAGAGAGGCTTTAAGCATCTGCCCATCAACTCTATCAGCAAGTGGAATGCAACTCGCACTGGTTATTCCTGCTGTGAAATATAAAGGATGGTTAATCCAATGATCAATAACAAATGAGAAAATGTTGTATGTTTCATCAAACCTTTCACTATATCTCAGTTTTAAGCACAATAATTACGGTGATGGAGTCTTTATATCCAGTATAAGAAATACATTGCTTCCCTCCTCCTCTCCTTGAAAGGAAGAATTTGCACCGAACCTTTGAAACAGCAGATGATAATCTGGTGTATTGTTCACAGAATTAAGGACCAGGTAGTACAAGCAATAAAAATTAGATTTAAATTACTTTTGGAGAACTTCAAAATATGTCATTTTTAGCATTCAGACTGAACAGTGCTAGGAAGAATAAATGATTGGGAAATTTCAGAAAAAGGAGGAGAGAAGAGGAGTGAAAGACACCCACAGATGTCCAAACCTGCTCATGTGTTTAGAAGCAGATACCCAGAAACGGAAAAGAAGGGTATGAAGGTTGGAATATATGATGGTACACTGTAAATGCATTATGTTTTTTGAATAGCTGAATTACTCCTAACTGACAAAGTTGCACATGTGGTATCATATTCAAGGACTGACTAAAATCCTTCTGCACACTTTCAGAAGCAACTAGGTAATTTATGACAATCAGTTCCACCTTCAATTTTAAAAAGTACTGCTGTCTCTCCGTAGCACAAAATAGCACAGTTCCTGGATGCATGGGTACTTCTAAATATTTTAACTTACATCTTTAATTGAAATGAAAATCTGTCTTCCAACATTCACATAAATGACTATTTAACCTATACATTGTATAGGTTTAGAGCAAATTATGAAGAAAACTCTAATCCGATGATGTCTTCAACTTGCTAGTGAGAACTGAGATTTGGATCTTTCATCAGGAGTGGTTATGTGTGGGGCAATGAGGACTGGAGAAAGATTACAGTTTGCTTAAACGGATCATGGACTGCTTCTGTGCCTTATGTCATGTATCATTACTAAGTTACCTCAGGCCAGGAACAGGCATATATATATTTTTTTTTTTTTAATCTGGAATAAATAAACAGTAATTTAACCTCCCTAAATATGGAAAATGGATAGGTTAGCTCAGCTTTTATTAGGTTTAGGAAAATTTACACCTAGCTTTATCTTTCTGCTCCATCCTCGACTTCTCAGAAAAATCATTACTTTCTAGTCTTGGTATACTGCAAACTATCAGAGTCTAATGGTGGTGAAAGGTTTGGATGCACTGACACAGATGAACACAAGGAAGTACAAAAGCTGGGGAAATTCCATAGTTAAGAGGGAAAACTATTTACATGTACTCAGAAGTACAGAAAATCAGCAATCAGTTCACTAGAAATGGATCAATGGTCAGAGTACGGTTGCTACAACAAATCACTTGAAACTCCTTACTTGTGATAAGGATTTGTTATGGTTTGAAGAATTCCTTGGTTCCCTGACTTTTAGGGAGGCATCTGTCAGATCTACAATCATTTACTTCTGAGCAATGCCGTTCTCAAGTGTTACCTTCAGTTAATGGAAAGAAATAGGTACTTCCATTGCATTTCATCCTGAAGTTGTTGCCTACTGGCGGCAAGTACAAGGGAGCTCAGGGTCACAAATACAGGCCTGCGTTCTGAGAGATCCAAAGTATGGTAACTTTCAGAAATGTGTAATCTGGGCATGGGGGACAAGGAATGGGCACAAAGAATAGCTTCAAACTGGTTGGTCATCTCAATCAGAACATCATGAGTGGCCATAAAGTCCTAAAGGAACAATATAGAAATATCTCATAGGTCAAAAAGAGCAGAGACAAAGAAGCTATAGGGTCAGTATGCAGCTAAAAACATCATTAAATTTTAAAATAATCTAGGAATGACTCCAACATAAGGTGGAAGTTTATCATCAGTTTTTGAAAGATGGTCGTCTTGAACAGGAAGACAACGGAGGATGGCAATCAGAAATCAGGATACAGCAATTATCACAACTACAGGAATAATATTTTGGAGAACTCAGGCTGGAATGGTCAGAGAAGTGCCATTGTAGAAACTTGAAAGATCTGATGCATGACATTGCAAATCCAAGAACACTGACTGCGAAAACAAGCAAATGTAGTGCCTGTTTTGAAGAAACAGGAATACCACTAAGGCCTGAGAACTTGCTTTGGAAGTAAGTGCAAAACACGATGTAAATGAATGTGGTTTTGGTTTGGTTTTGTTTGGGGTTTTTTTTGGCTTTTTTTTTTTCCCCTCAAAGGTAGCACATGTCAGAGTATACAGTTTGATAGCAAATCCAATTGAATATTTTCATCAATGATCCTAAAAAAAAAAAAGGAAGTCTATGGATAGTTCAGCTATAAACTATGGCTTTGCCAGTTAGATATAAGGTAAAAATGGTAAGAACGTAGCTACATTATGAATTTCCACCCAGCTGTGAACAAAAGAAAATGTTACCCCAGAAGGTATTATGCAAGCTGACATAGGCAAATTTTACTGCTACTCAAGTGCAAGACACTGGAGCAACCTCATTTCAATGTTTGTTACCTGTGCTCAGGAAAGATGAACCGAATTTTGAACAAAGGAAGGAAAATGATATGAAGATGAGCAGGAGATTTTGGAGAACATGCTTTAAGGTGTATTAGTCTAGAAAAAAGGGCGCTGAAGGGGAATATGATTCCTCTCTACAAACATAGTGGGGATGGCAGAAGAAGAAGAAGCACTAGGGAGAAAAAATGAACTATTTGAACTAAAGAACAAGGTTGGAAAAAGAAAACATGATAATAAACTAAACATCAATATTTTTAGCTAGAAATGAGAAGATTTGTAGTTACGAAGAGTTCTGAAACTGCTATTCAGATTGTGTGTATTCGCGGAAACTACTTTGAAGATGAGGGTTAGAAAGTTTATGACAGCAAGGGAGTGGATGCAGCAACCCCAGAGGTATCTTCAGTCCTGTGGTCCTATATTTCATCTATTCTAAAATGTTAACTTGGCCACTGGGCAAACACATTGATTTTAAAATCTTTTTCTTCTTCTAAGATACCACATAAATTTATTTCACCCCCTCAATGTCTTCTAACTCTGTACTTCCTACTGCTAAACCTGTTTGAGGAAACTTTTCTTTGGGGTACAAGCACTGGGCATAAACTTTGAGGAGCAAAAAGTTGGTTTAGCCCTTGTTCATCTTGAAATACGATGAACCTGGTCTTTTGTTTACAAAACTTATTGAAAACTTGCTTATTTTTTCTTGTTGCTTTTCCCATATTTATTTCATGTCAAAGTTGCACATTCTAAAGATATCCTAAGTTGCTGATCAGTTCAGCTACAGGGCATGTACTGGGATGTGTTACATGAATGGCAGTATAAAATGTATTTTATAGCCCTTGGACAAAAGTGGAAGGTTTCTCTTTCAATGAAATGGGCCTTCAGAAGCATAACTACTGAAATTAGTACTGCAGTGGGAATTCTGAAGAAGAACAGATCAGTATTTTTCAAGTAAAAAACCTGCCTGTGATTGCCAATTATTTTAGTATTTTTCAGACGTTACTTTATTTAATAGCTTCATGCAATATATACGTCTTGCTTCTCAAAGCTATCTACACTACTTTTGCTCATAAGTGTTTACTGCATTTGTAAATGCAGTGAATCAGTTTGTGAAAGAAAGACACTTGGTTCCATGCCACTACTTAGGTAGGGTTAGGAGTCACTTGCAAATTACAAGCAGCAGATGTTCATTAACAGCAAGTAGTAATGTATTTTTTAAGTCATTTAGGGGAATTAAGATGAAGTGTTAATGTACCAAGTGCTAAAATTACATCAAGGCTGTTTTTTTTTGCCAATACATGTTTTTAACTGCTTTGAAAATAAACAAAAGCTAAGTCCTGTTAGTTACTTCATCACAATAGCTTATTTTTTTCAAATAACTGCAAAAATCCTAAAGGAATATAATATTCTGCAAGTCTTTGTTCATAATTACCAATGCACTAACTGTTTATATAAACGGCATCTGTGGATTGCAAAAAGTCTGAAGACAGTTGACCATAGTTTTTTCACTCAACATTTAAAGCATATGACATTTCTCAGTGAATAAACTCTTCCTCACTGTCTCAGAAACTCTTCCCCACCATCCTTCAGTTGTCTTGATAAAAAAATGGTGTATTTTTCTTTTTCCAATACCTTCAGCAGCTTGGAGAATGCCGTTGATGAACTGTCCAAGAGATTTTGCTCTGTCATTAGTCCTCTCAGCATCCTGCCTGGTTTGCTCACCATCTGCTGTCACCTTCGTAGCCTAGTGATTCAAATTCAGGAAAAGTACAATTAATAAACAGGACAATACTGCACTATGCGATATTCCTACTGGTTGAATCTGTGTACAAAACTTTCCTCAGGCAAAAGGCAATCAATGAATTATTGATCAGGTGCATGGGAAATGACATTCTCTGTTCAAGTACACAATTAAATTTTATTACCTTTTCCTTTAAATGGAAATTGGAAGGCTTTATTTTAGGTTCTTAGAAACCCTAGTTGTGTGCAACAGCATACAAAGGGAGACAGGATGAAATTATTCACTCAATTTGCTTAAAGAAACATTGTTTGGAACCTTTTAATAGATTCTTCAGGGAATACTTCCCATAGTTTCAAAACTGTGCACTTTTCGATTGACAAAGTGCAGCAGATATCATGACCTCTTTGCTTCCTCCCTGGAGGTATTCTCAAAGAGACAGTTCATGTCAACAAGCAAGAAGAATTTTAAAACAATACATTAATTAAACCAAGAAAGAGGGAGGAAAAAAAGTTGTTTTTTTCAGCTCTAATGCTTGAAGTTGTTTGTTTATAACATATTGGGGTGCTCAGTAAAATTATGGCTTTGTGGAGCTAAATGCTTTATAATTTTATTGAATCGCAGCAACAGCAGGATGAAGACAGATGTCTGCTGCAGAGCTGAAAAACATGCTAAGGAAAGGAATCATCTTCAGACATTCTGCTTAGCTCTCAAGGTCCCTGTTTACAAAATGGACTCCTTTTTATTACAAAGTAGCTGACCATTTCAAGCAACAAAACTTTTCAAACTATATTGTAAAGCAAAAAAAAAACCCAACTTTTTTTCTTTGGGGACTGCATTCCCAAGAAATGTCTCGAAGCAGGGTATTATGATCTTTCCAGTCTCTGGGAAATGGATAGAAGGCAAATAATTCAAAAGGAGCTTAGATTTTCTCTGACTTGAGCTGTATGAATTGTTTTCTCAGTTACAAAAACCAGTCATACATTTCAATAATAGCTAAAGAGAAATAGTATCACTTTAACACATTTATTTTTGACTGATTAGCTTCTAGATGGAAGTCCTCAAGACACATGAAAACAGCTGGGTTTCTGAAATGAAATCATATCACTTACAGTTTTGGTCTACGTCAGAGTAGTTACTCTGAAAGTAATTCATCTGAAAATGGCTCAGGTAAATAGAATTATACAGGAAGAATTAAGAACCCATATTGACTGGGGGGAGTTGGATCTATTTCATCCCTATATCAGTAGAACAACACAGCTTTTCACATTTATACAGCTTTAATCATGCTACTGGTTACTTCCTCTAAGATTTACAAAACTCCTTTACCTGCCTGGATATAGAACTACGTTGTTGCCACAGTGAGCTGTAAGACTCAATCAAGATAAGAAAAAGGCAAAACTACATGAAGACATGGAGCTGATTGAGCAAGTCCAGAGGAGGGCCACAAAGTTGAGCACAGGGCTGGAGCACCTCTCCTATGAAGACGGGCTGGGAAAGTTAGGTTGTTCAGCCTGGAGAAGAGAAGGCTCCGGGGAGACCTTATAGCATCCTGCCAGTACCTACAGGGGGCCTACAAGAACTCTGGAAATGGACTGTTTACATGTAGTGGTAGGACAAGGAGTAAGGGCCTTAAGATAAAGGAGAGAAAATTTAGATTAGATATTAGGAAGAAAATCTTTATTGTGAGGGTGGTGAGGCACTGAGACACGTTGCCCAAAGAAGCTGTGGATGCCTCATCCTTGCAAGTGTTCAAGTTGGATGGGGCTTTGGGCAACCTGGTTTAGTGGAGGGTGTCCCTGCCCATGGCAGAGGGGTTGGAACTAGATGATCTTTATGGTCCCTTCCAACCCAAACCATTCTGTGATTCTGTGATTCCATGATCACCGCTCTAACCAGCTTGGCATTTCTGATGTCATTTCATTCTTCATGTAACTGAGAACTATTTTATTGTTTATTGTCAAATCATCCACAATCAGCCTCTTATTCTGTGGGTTCTATTTGCTTGGAATTTTCACATTGACTTTTATGATATTCTATGATATTTCTAAGTCCTTTACTACAAATGGTGTTTTATAACTTACATATACTTTTCTTAGTTCTAATTAGAATAGAATAGAATAGAATCATTAAGGTTGGAAGTGACCTCAAGGATCATCTAGTCCAACCATCCCCCCACCACCTATTACCCACTAAACCACGTCCCTAAGTACCACATCTAACCTTTCCTTAAACACCCTCAGGGACGGTGACTCCACCACCTCCCTGGGCAACCCGTTCCAATGCCCGACCACCCTTTCCGAGAAGAAATTTCTCCTCATCTCCAACCTGAACCTTCCCTGGTGCAACTTGCAGCCATTTCCCCCTGTCCTGTCACTAGTTATCTGCGAGAAGAGGCTGACCCCCAGCTCTCCACAACTTCCTTTCAGGTAGTTGTAGAGGGCAATAAGGTCTGCCCTGAGCCTCCTCTTCTCCAGACTAAACAAGCCCAGTTCCTTCAGCCACTCCTCATAAGACCTGTGCTCCAGCCCCTTCACCAGTTTCGTTGCCCTTCTCTGGACACGCTCCAGGGCTACTTTTTCCACATTCATGTTAATTCCAATTGGCCACTTTAACCTCTCAATATTTATGACTGAATGGCATGTACTACATTACTGTGCACTTTAATCTGTCATGAAACAGTTTTCATTTCCTCTCCGTGACAGTTCTCTTCAGTACTTAAATCCCATTCAGTTCCACTGAAGGTTTTCTGTATTTTGCCATAACTTGCTTTGTTGAAAAATAACCTTTTGCTTCACTATCTGGTCTAACTTTAACTCCATAAACCAAATCAAATGGCAAAAATCCTTCACACTGTACCTAGCCATTCCATGGCTAATTAAATGTTTCCATTTTTTAACAAAGTCCTACTCATTTTCTTTATATTCAGTTTACTACAGGTCACCATTCTATAAGGCCGGTCTTCAGCATCTCCTAATGGTTTAAACAGTCACAACACAATGTTTCTGGGAGAACCATAACGGTCAGGCAGACTGGACCCAGAACAAGGATTTGGAATGCATCTTCAAGAAGTTTTGGCGTGAAGGAGATCCCTACTATGGATATCTAGTAAATAAAGTATCAGAGATCAGTGGCCTGCTTTGGTGATGTTCACAGCTTGTAGTTAGTGATGAAGGTTCCATGGAAGGCCTTGACCCAATCTGAAGACTATTAGGAACTTAGCAACTTAGACTGTTAGCAATTAGCACACACTTTTTGTTTGTTTGTTTGTTTTTTGCTTATGTGTTTGGTTTGAGGTCTTAATCAAGCCATAGGAAACTCCTCTGGATGGCATTTGGAGGAGGGCCCTATAGCAATTTCTCCAGCAAGTGAGCTGCAGACCACAGAAGGAGAAGTAAAAACAGACCTCACTGTACAGATGGAAGTTCTTGGTTCTCCCTGCAAATGCTTCCAGTTATTGCAAACTGGATTGTTTCTGCTACTACCAGAAAATTTTGAGCTTGAGAAATTCAGTGGTATGGGAGAAATGAAAAAGTTTACAAAGTCAGAACAAGTATTTCAACGAACAGAAAACTGCAGAGAGGGAAGTGGTGATAATCTGGCCACCACACTAAATCCCCTAAGATCACACCTTCAATATTTATCCTTCCAAGACTAGTCTATAGAAAATCAGAATTTGCAAGATTATTTTAGATCACCACCATGGAGGTTGAAAATTTATTAAATTTTTGGTGGTGGTGATGGAGGTGGGCAATTGGAAGAGGATACTAAAAACAGTAAAGGGAAGAGTAATGCAAAGGAAAAAGAAATGTCTTAGACTAAGAGTGAGAAATCTAAATACAAGAAATACAATATTCTTGCTTGTAGGGCTGTCATGAGTTAAAAATCCACCCAGACTTAAAACAACCATAGTTATTTATGGCAGAAAAATAAAAGATCAAACAAAAGTGAAAAAGGAGCTTTCTTTACACTAACAATGAGAGTATGTATAGATACCTGTGTATGCATGTGGGAGGGTGTATAGACACACATATACTTGCATACATATACAAACACACTATAGGTGCTTTCTTACCCACTACCCACAATTCCATAATTTTTTCTCAAATTGGATATAGAATCATAGAATCATAGAATGGTTTGGGCTGGAAGACACCTTAAACAATATTTCGTTCCAACCCCCCTGCCATGGGCAGGGACACTCTACACTAGACCAGATTGCCCAAAGCCCCATCCAACCTGGCCTTGAACACTGCTAGGGATGGAGCCTCCACAACACACAAACAAACCAGTTTCTCTGGGAATTTTAGTTCTGCAAGCCATGAACAATTTTAAGACAGGATGCTGTATTAGGATTGCGTGGCCATGTTCTGGTAGCATGGGGGGCTAGAGGGGTGGATTCTGTGAGAAGCGGCCAGAAGCTTCCCCCATGTCTGACAGAGCCAACACCAGCTGGCTCCAAGATGGACCTGTCACTGGCCAAGGCCGAAGACATCAGTGACAGTGGTAGCACCTCTGGGATAAGATAGTTAAGAAGGGAGGGAAGCCCAAAAAACTGTGCAACACCAGCAGCAGCCAGAAGAGAGAGGAGTGGGAAGAAGTGAAAGAAATAACTCCGCAGACACCAAGGTCAGTGAAGAAAGAGAGGGAGGAGATGCTCCTGGCGTGGAGCAGTTTCCCCTGCAGCCCATGGAGAAGATCATGGTGAGGAAGACTGTCCCTCTGCAGCCCATGGAAGTTGATGATAGAGCAGAGATTTCACCTGCAGCCCATGGAGAAATCCACAACATAGAAGGTGGATGCCCGAAGGAGGCTCTGACCCTGTGGGAAGCCCGTGCTGGAGCAGGCTCCTGGCAGGACCTGTGGTCCCATGGAGAGAGGAGCCCACGTCAGAGCAGGTTTGCTGGCAAGACTTGTGACCCTGTGGGATAGACCCACACTGGAGCAGCTTGGTCTGAAGGTCTGCACCCCGTGGTAGAGACAAACGCTGGAGCAGTTTGTGAAGGACTGTAGCCCATGGGAAGGACTCACGTTGGAGAAGTTGGTGGAGGACTGTCTTCTGCGGGAGGGACTCCATGCTGGAGCAGGGGAAGTGTGAGGAGTCCTCCCCCTGAGGAGGAAGGAGCAGCAGAAACGACATGTGATCAGCTGACCACAACCCCCATCCCCATCCCCCTGTGCTGCTGGGGGACAGGAGGTAGAGAAATTAGGGGTGAAGTTAAACCCAGGAAGAAGGGAGGTGTGGGGGAAGGTGTTTTTTAAGATTTGGTTTTATTTCTCATTATCTTACTTCGAACTGATTGACAATAAATTGAATTAACTTTTCCCAAATTCGAGACTATTTTGCCCATGACAATAATTGCTGAGCGATCTCCCTTTCCTGATCTCGAGCCACGAGCCTTTCATCGTATTTTCTCTCCCCTGTCCAGCTGAGGAGGGCAGTCAGAGCGGCTTTCTGGGGCACACGGCCTCCAGCCAGGGTCAACCCACCATAGATGCTAAAACTCTATGAGGTTTAGGTAAATTCTCTCAGGTGTATATTCGTCAGTACTGTAACTCATGTCTTAATTGACTATTTCAATGCAGGGGAGCACAACACACCAACGTGATTTTTGCTAGTCCTCCATATTAATATATTTTGGACAGCTGTATTTTCACTGTGGCTGGTCCATGTTCCTATTTTTATTCCACTAGGTGGCACAATTTATATTATTTTCTTAGACAATGTCTTTTACTGACCAAAATAAAGTCTATATTGAAATAAAACTTTCCTAATAAAAAGAATAAATAGCACATCGATTGAAATCCGGAAGACTCTCACTACACTCATAAATGAAGTAGAGAACACATATATTTAAATAAACTCACTCACCTTGTGCATATATTTGAATTCTCCCTTTAAATATTGTCCCCATTTCAATTACTTCATTCATTGACTCTTAATGAGAGCGTGTTATTTGTTAAACCAGGACTTCCACTGCCTTGCTATAAAATTTCTTCAAAAGAAGTGAATCAGACTAGGCTACCATTTGCTCTACAGCTCCTGGAGAAACATGCCAGCACAACAGATAACCCAAAATGGAAAATGAAACTGCAAAACAGCAAAACTTTACATATAATGTGTTGAGATGGTTGGGCAATAAGTAACACTGAGTGAAGCCAGGCTGCTTGTATTGCAACAGGCAATCTTAAAAGAGAAACAGGCTTGACACAGTTAGACGAAGGAGATTTGAAAGGGAATATGATGGATGACGGTGCTGATGCAGAATGCAGATAGCCTTACCAGAGACAGTACTAATGTTCAGAAGAAAAGGAAGGAAATCAGGTATTTCACTTTTTAAAAGTCTCAGCCAGCCAAAGAAAAACTCCAGACATGTGAGGAACTGTGATAATCCCATGGTTTTTTTGCCATTAGGTTTGAAACATAACCTGCAGCTGAAGTCAAGGGAAACCCGTAAACGCAGTATCAAGAACTCTCTTATCTTCAGTGTCAGCTTTTCCAAATAAGTTCATTCTTGGGTGCTCTGTATGAGCATTATAAAGTTTTCCTACATTATCATGAAGTTTTGCAGAAAATATATCTCAATGTATTGGCCCACAAAAAGAGGTTGAGGACTTGCTGCCATTTCAAACACTGAGACTGTGAAGCATCTTATAATTCATCTATTCACTCATGTTTAATTCATATTCAGAAGATTTCTGTCACTATGCAGCCTTAACCAAACTCATAGACCCCGACGTGATCATAGACTTACTCTTGTCAGTAGTTCATCCATTTCTGTCACCAGGGTATCCAGATTTCCTTGTGCTATCTGAAGAAGTCTCTCTGGTGCTCGCTGAGGTGAAAGCAAATGCTGTTGGGGAATAGAGGAGGGAGAGTGAAAATCTGTATTTAATGGATCTCAGAGCTTCTAAATATTGTAGAGAAGCATCAAAAATTTCTTTTTCATTACAGTATGCAACTCCTTTTTGTCATTGACTCTTCTGTCACATCCATCCAACATACTTTTTTCAGGAATCTTGACAGCTTTACATAGTTTAGTGGAGAACCTATAAGTATGGTAGGGAACATCCAGTATATAAAATACGTAACTGCTTTATGAACCACCAGCATGAACACCATTTTATTTGTATGCGACATCACTTTTTCTATGTCTGCAAAATAATTCCTTGCATATATGTACACAAATTACTGTCACAATATTTATTTATTACAATAAATCAAAATAAATAACTGTAATAACTATTTATCAACCAAAGCTAGTTTGAAGTAATAAAATTTTGATTTTTTCTTCTCCCCCAATCCTACTCACAGCCGTATGTTTAAACACATTCAAGTACAGTTGTACTGAAGCCCTGTTATTTATGTATGTGAATACTGTGGAGATACCTTTAATTCCTGTGTCATGTTCTCAAAGCCGTGCAACATTTTGTATGGAGCAGGCCGCGGGCCACTGAGATTAACACTCAGGATCATCTGGTTTAGCCGATCCAAGTCACTGAGAAGGAGGCCTGTGCATTCATCATCACAAGCTGGGGGGGTGGGAGGGAGAGAACAACAAAGCTTATTTATTCCTGCTAAATATTTAAGGCATACGTTTGAGTCAGAAATTTTATGGCACACATACAATTCTGTGAGAGGTAACACTAATTTCAGATAATTTATCCCAAAAGCATAGTATGAGAAAAAAATGGGAACAACTAGGGAACAGGAAAGACTTTATCACTTAGAACTTGGTAATGGGGCAGTTTAATATAAAATATGAAGAGCAAAATTGGAAGGCTTACCTCACAAAAAGAGAAAAAATTAACATTGCACTCTACAACTACCTGAAAGGAAGTTGTGGTGAGCTGGGGGGTCGGCCTCTTCTCGCAGATAACCAGCGACAGGACTAGGGGGAACGGCTGCAAGTTGCGCCAGGGGAGGTTTAGGTTGGAGATGAGGAGAAATTTCTTCTCGGAAAGGGGTGGTCAGGCATTGGAACGGGTTGCCCAGGGAGGTGGTGGAGTCACCGTCCCTAGGGGTGTTTAAGGTAAGGTTGGATGTGGTACTTAGGGATACGGTTTAGTAGGTAATATAGGTGGTAAGGGGATGGTTGAACTAGATGATCTTGGAGGTCTTTTCCAACCTTAGTGATTCTATGATTATGGACTAGCCAATATAAAATCCTACATTAGACAAGCAATGTGGAAGAAGTTTGAGAAAACTGGACAGGTAACTTGGAAAATCTAAGCAGCACTTTAAGAAGTATTGTATGGTTGTGGATTTGAAAGTAAGAAAAAAGATCTAAAGAAATCTTACAATTTACATACTTCATAGTCATGTAACAGGATGGCCGACCATGCTAAACTTCTAGTGCAGACAGTACAAAGAGTCCAGGTAAAAATACTGATAGTTTTCTTTTAAGAAATGCTTTTCCCTGCCTCCTTTCACTAACCAGCTTGTAAGTTTTTCATGTATGCTTCCTTTCTTGCAAATACTATTTAGCAGGAAAAATGGCGGTGTGTACAGCATATACCAAAAGGAGTTTGGATTCCCCTACCCCCTTGCTTTCTATTAACTATCACAAGAAATTCTCATAAAGTCCTGTATCATTTACACTGCACACAAAAATCCTCCATCCTTTAGAACAGGAATGTCTTTCTGTTCTGCATAAAGATGCTACACAGGACTGGCACACATAAACAACTTCTCAGGAGATGGAACAAACCGTGACATAATGGATTCACTGGTGATGTTCAGACACCCAGAGTTTTACAAGTTTTAAAGTTTTACAAGTATGTCATTATTTATTTCAGCAACATTGCTAGGCAGCTCAGTGGCTAAAAACCCAAAACACTAAACATGTATGCTTCTGTAGAAAAAGAGAAGTAATTTTCAACAGAGAATTAATTTTTTTTTCCTAAAATCTATTCTTCATATAGATTAAATCTTTTCTGTTACTTTAAGTTTTCAGTTATCCAAATGCTGTTCTTATTCTGTAAGTTGGCTTTTCAATATAGCAAGTAGTTGAGTCAAATACAGAGAAAAGAAGAATAATGAATACTAGTTTAATACACCACGAAACTCATGCGATAATTGAAAAGGAGATGAGATAGTTGCTGGCTTAGTGCAGTGGGTGCAGAAAACTAGATACTGTTATTTTAAAGTTTCCTTTTGCATTTTCATTGCTTCCATTTGCAGACTTCTTCCTCCTATTTCACACTATTTTGTTACATAAGCTGAACTACACTGGAACTTCTCTGCAGTTGTTAACTATTGGCATAATATATCCTAATTTATGTTTCTACATGAAATTAAAAAAAAAAAAGAGCTTATTACCATCCCAGCTCGTCATCTGTGTGCTTGCTTTTAGAAGTCTGAGAGAATTAAAGGCAAAGCAAGTTTTACAGCCAACTGAATGTTTTATATAACAAACACCAGTTCTGCAGCTGGTCAAGAAGCAAAGCAGACCTGATAATCATTTTGAAGGATGCAAATAAGTGATCTTGGACCTGACAAGAGTTGTTTTTTTGTTGTTTTTGCTTTACGTTTTGTCTCTGATACATTATTTCACTTATGAAACAAGCTAAATCTATTCACCCTCAAAAGTGTCATAGTGGTTGGTAATAAAATGCTAAAAATTTGCTATATGTTAAAGACAAAATCAATTCACACCAATAAGAAAATTATGAACAGCTTAGGAAGAGATGATGTATTCTGAATGAGTAAAGAACTGATAAGTGAGCATTCAGTATAAATTAATGCCTCTTACACAATAATCAGATTGAAAAGAGGAACTACATCAAGTGAGGACCACAGTTGAGTACAGGAGACAGGACTAAGCTACTCCAATATGCAGTCTGAAATGTACTGTAGCTACGGGAAATATTTCAAGAGAGTGATTATGTTTTGCAAGACTAAATACTTCTGTGTCTATCTATAAAACTGTCAGGATAAATTCGTGTCTAATATTAACAAATGCAGCACTAAATTCAGATCATTACAGCAGTGCAAGCATGTAAGAGGCAAATCATGCAGTCAATATTACAATAGTCCAGCAAGCAATTAATGCAAATTACTGCATTTTCCATTTTCACCACACTTTCCCATACACAGTAAGTCCTGTAATATTTTGACTTACCTCTTGTGAGAGGCATCTCCAAAGTATGCATGCCAAAGAATTTTTTTAAAAAAATAATTGCCAAGTAGTAGAAGACATTGTAAGTTCAGGACATCTAACCACTTACTCCATTTTACAAAGAGAAGATAACGTACAATAAAGGAATTACATGTCTGAGCCACAATGTGTCCCCCCGCTTGAGTGATTATCTAACACAATTTTGCTTTAATACATTTGTTGCTGTTAAGAATCAGAAGATGGTCTTACAACTAGGCAATTTTTGGTCTAAGGGCAACTATGCAATCTCTGATACAAGGTGATATCCTGAAGAGTCAGTTACTCTTCTGTATTAGTTTCCTGTTGCTTCACAATAAAGTGCTGAACTATTGTTAGGCTCATTAATCTGTTGGCTGTTACCTCATTTTTCCCATTTTGGCACTGGTGTCACATCAAATAATAAGCAAGCCCTCCTCTGTCCCCCAAAACACAGCCCCAGTAGAGAGCTGAAAGCTTCCTTGCCATTGATGCCGGTTTCAGGGAGTTTGCATGGTCAATATGTCTCCAAAATCTGGGAAAATTCAGATCCAGATCAGGGTCTAAAGTACAGACTCAGGTTTATTTCTGATTTTTATTATTTAGAAAGCCTCATTTGCTGGTTCTGATACATACCATTACTACTTCAGTTTATGTAGTGCTTGAGTTGGGTGAAA
Source organism: Psophia crepitans (assembly GCA_013399095.1). Classification (NCBI taxonomy): domain Eukaryota; kingdom Metazoa; phylum Chordata; class Aves; order Gruiformes; family Psophiidae; genus Psophia; species Psophia crepitans. The sequence continues at coordinate 94,970 of VWZZ01001094.1, forward strand.
GACATTGGAGGGTGGGTCTAAACTCAACAGGAGTTCATGCATCAAAAAAAGGATGAACAACTGATAACTTATCAGCTTCTAGGCCAAGTAGGGGTGTGGTGCTGGTCCCTTACTGAGCTCATGCAAACAGAGCAGCAGTTGTCCAGCACAGAGGTAAGACTAATTCTTACGGCTGTGCCATAAGGGCTCACAACTTCTGTGAAACACAGAACATAGCAGAAGCTAGTCCAGGGCTTTTTAGATCTGGTGTTACACACAGTATATTTGTTTTCAGCTCACTGTGTGGAGATCTGCAATAAGAAGCTCCCAGATCCTTCTGAATTAAGGACTGTGTAAGAGCCAGGAGGTGCTTCTTTTCACAGGTTCTTCAAGATCACCTCGAGTACTGTGTCCAGTTTTGGGCCCCTCACCACAAGAAAGACATCGAAGCCCTGGAGCGTGTCCAGAGAAGGGCAAACTGGTGAAGGGGCTGGAGCAGAGGTCTTATGAGGAGCGGCTGAAGAAACTGGGCTTGTTTAGTCTGGAGAAGAGGAGGCTCAGGGGAGACCTT
>VWZZ01001094.1:95707-239195 GCA_013399095.1 Psophia crepitans
ATTCTATTCTATTCTATTCTATTCTATTCTATTCTATTCTATCTCCTATGAAAGGGACAGCATCTCTGCTTGGTTCTGAACATGGAAGGGTTGAGATTGTGGACCTACTTCCTATTTTAGAGGGAAAAAATAGATGCTGCCAGGACCAGTGGCTAGGTGCTCCCTTGTTCTCCTGGGAGCCGAACTAAGTGGCAGCAAGCCACTCTCATTGCAAACACCAGTCTACTTAGAGTACAATATTTAAGTGTACAAAACCTGGTATTAAAAGAATCTGATTATATAATTTTCTCATTCCACCAATATTGAACATTTAAATTCATAAAGATGTAAGTTTGTTGACTGCGGCATGGCTGAAGGTCCATTTTTTTTCACAAGATTGAGTTAAAGAAAAATTTCTAACAATGATCTCTGTATATCATGATTGCTTCTTGTTTCCTGTTAATCTCATACGGCAGAACTACATTGACTGCTTTACATTCTGGTTTTTGCTTGACCCCAAGGAACATTTGTGACAGAGGCATACATCTGAGGAAAGGCTTTGCAGTTTGTGTTGCAACAGAGCTCAAAATATTGAAGCCAAATTTTTTTGAAGACTCCACTGTAGTTATGACTGGTGCCCTGAAAGCATTTAGAGTTCTGACTTGCCATATGCTGAAGAATAAAGCCTTGAAGTTCTCACTAGGATCATTTCTTTCCCTAAACACTGCGCAGCAGCAAGTACAGTCACTGTTCCAACAACATTGCACTCTAAAGTTCTTCATTTTATGTACTACAAACTCTACAATTAAAGTGAAGTGGAATGTTGTAAGGTAAAACAAAAAATGAACAAGACAATTATTAATCTAAGAAAATGCATGATTGCTACAGGCTTGATCCAAAACCCTTTTAGCTCCTTCTTTCCACTTTAGCTTGCTAAGATCAAAGCTCTTTGGGAAGGATGAGGAGGGACCAATGCATGCTTTGGCTTGCCTACATATTTCTGGTATGTACGTGTAAAATACGAATGGAGCAAATACTAATGATCTCAGTCTGCCTGAGCTGGGTACCGATGAACTGAGGAAAGGCTGCTCCTGTTCATCACACAACCAGCCGTGTTCTGGATTGGAACAGTGGGGGTTTAACTAAGAAAACACAAAATATACGTTTTCAGTACTGTAGTGATTACAGGCCAGTCAGCAATTGCAAGCTGACAACTTTCAGCAAAATAAACATTGTGATATATTTATTACAGTAAAAATGAGTGATGCATGAGGGGGCATTAATCATTTAGAGTACAATTCATTTGTAGTTCAAATAAAAATTAAAATCTGTAAGCATTAGAGAAGATTCAGGAGAACTTTTGTCATATTTGACAGTATACAAGGATGATGGCAGCATTATTAAAATTAGTTCACAATCATCACTAATTTTCTTACTGGCTACTGACTGTTTCAAAAGCAAAGGGAAAGTGAACATAAGAAGTGGATTACTTGAGACCAAAAATTACAAGAAAGTCTTCATAAGCAGAGTATTAGGAGTATTTGTACATGACAATCTAGATGTCACTTTAGCTGGGGAGATAATCCAGTTATTAACCATACTAATGCTAGAAATTTTGAATTTTTATGATGTGTAGCAGACCATTCAGACTCTTATATTACGTATTAAAAAATCTACTTTTTGGATATAATTTTCCATTCCCTAATCATATCCTAGAGAAAACAACATTGTTCTAAGAATATAATGGGAAGTTAATTTTGTCTGTGACATCACCTGTTACTATCCTTCCGCTGTTATTTAGCAGTAAACACATTCTTCTCCTTTTTACAGTGGTTTTTAAAAATATATTCTCTTTCCATTCTACCTGTAGCTTTCTAAAGTATAACTGTTATAACACAGCACTGAAAAGTGGCATGCACTGAGCAACTGAAAAATGACATGTTATGAAAAAAACAGTAAGAACCTGGTAAAACAGCTTTTCAGCTGTATCAGAAATAGATCACTTTAATGAACATGCACCCTCCTCCGGATCTTTTTCTGTCTTTTCACTGCAAATTTTCACTCTAAAATCTTTAGAATACTTGTGGTAAGGGGTATGTTAAATATAAATGTTATATTTAAACAATAATACCCTACAATACAGTTGCCAAAAACCCCTTTCTAATTGGATTTAAATATGCATTATTTAGCTTTCATGTCATACTGTGTGGTCAACTTTTATATGATTTGCCCAAAATTCATTATTCAGATAGTTGTTTTTTGCTAAATATTTAAAATCAGTTTTCACTGTCCTAAATATTAACTATGACATAAGAACATTGGAAAGCTTAATCACATTAAGTTTTACACTAATATTTTCAAACACGGGTGATTGTATTTGCACGTGTTTTCCTTAAGCTAGACCATTTTACCATCTATCTAGACCTTCTTCACACTTCCAATAGGTACAATGCAATTGCAGGATTTGAAATGGAACTGTGCAAATGAGCAAAAGTAGGCACTTGCATACGACTCATTTGAAATACTGAATGCAAACTGGATTCTGCATATGGCATTAATTTTCTGTAGGTTAAGAGTACTTAATCACTACTATTATTACTATGAAGGTTTTGTTACAGCTGAAGCTAGTCAGAAAGCAATTTACTGAGTATTTTGGAAGCGGTTGACACGGGAAAGTAAAAATATATTGTATACAGGACCAAATTCTCAGCTGCATTAAACTCAGATTGGAACAGATAAATGTTCTGGGAGAACGGAGGGAAAGCTTCAGGTTTCCCTGAAAGTTTCTAATAGTCCTTTGACAGCACAACGACTATTAAAGCACATTAGGGGCTGCAGCAATGAATCCCTACCAGAGGAAAACAGCTGTACGCTGAAGCCTGTGACATACCAGGCAGTGTTATCCACAGGCAAATTCCCACCAAGTCTGTGCTTGGCACGCTACCTTTGTCTGCCACAGCCCCTGTGTCCACCACAGGTTACGAGGGTAAATGGTTTATTGATCAGGCTGGTTTTCTGCCATGGCAGGGGTGTTGCTTTGCATTAGCAAAGGTGGGTTTGGAGTAATAGGTGGGTTAAGGAATCTTTAAACAAAGGGAAAATCATACATTGAGAGCAAATAGGCATCAAGTGTCTACTGAAATATTTAATTGCAGTGTCTGTAATTTATGCCATGGATGTTATTTATGTGGTGTCAATAGTAACAGACTAGCTCCTGGGATAAGGGAGATTTAAGGTATTTCACATCTGTTCCTAGAGGTGGCTCCTATTTTTATGTCTAAATGAAAGGAATCTTTTCAGTTCATTCCTCTTTTCCAGGAATTACATGAAATGTCCACGTACACATGCAAAAGACTGGTTTTATGGTGAAAATTTATTATCTAGTTGAAGTAAAAGCACTGCTACAGGTAATGGTAGCTACATTTCAACACTGGCATGTGAATGTGTTGCAGTTAAACCAGACATCATAGTGAGTCACATCTTTCAAAGCAAAAAAAGTTGGAAAAATTCATTTGCCTGCACATAGCTTTTCCATTCATAGTGAGGATTTTTAATCTTATTATCCACACAATGAAATAGTCTGATTAACAAATTGGAAAACCATTACAAATGAAAATTTGTACTTAGGCAGTTTTGTACAAAGAAACTCTGCCACCCTAGATACCCAAAAACTTTTCTGAATACTGATAAGGTAAATAACCAGTAAAAAACATATTAAGTGGTGCCTGAGACAGAAAAAATTGGCTAGTACTGAAAATAATGTAGCAGATATTCAGGATGTTGAAAAATTAAGTAATTTTTGTTTAGATGTCACTCTGGAAAACATAGTCCTTATTTAAAATTTTGTACCTGTAACACTTACGGACTTAACAATTACAATTCTCTTTGACACATAGGCCACAAAATGGAATTCAAAGCATAGTTATTTCAGCAAAGTAGTTACTTACTGTATTTGCATTCATCTTGTTGCAGTTTAAAATAGAGCTTAAGATACATGTTAAGATATATACATCAGAATTAAGTCCTTAACTACATCCCACTGAAGGGAGACATTAGAACTTTATTTCCCTTAAGTACATTAAGTTTTTCATCAATGAACCAATGTCACATTATTAATAATACAGCAATAAAATTATTTATGTCTCTATTAATTTTCAAAGTTGACTTGTACCTGGGAATCAGAACTAATGTAAAAGCACTGAACTCAGTAGTCACATGTAGAAGCTTAGTTCTGCTAAGTCCTGATCAGTCTCTGGGAGCTGATCGCCATTAAGTTGGGTGAAACAATGTTCTGCACTGTGTAGTCCCTGACACTGCATGCCTCTTTAGTCACTCAAAAAAGCCACACATTTCATTCTTGACTGCTTTCTTGACTGCTATGATACCTTCAGCCATTTTTAGCACTTCAGTTTCTTTATTTTTCCAATTTGCTTTTAAAATATTTGCAATTTGCTTGAACTGTACTAACTGATTTTAATATTGGACAGCTATATGCCTCTGGGTATTGAGGCAAAGACTGAATGCATTCTGAGGGAAAAAAGAGCCTTTTTTTGAATCTGCTTGCTTTGATGTTATATGTCCCTCACAAAGGCAAAAAAAAACCCCTCAAAATGAAAAAGTTCCAATTAAAGTTCTGTAACAGATAAAAATCAGGTAAAACATTAAAACCAGTTAATTGTGCCTGGCCACTATATTCTAAGATGCACAGATTAAGAAATATTATATACTGTGGGACTTACTGGATTCCTATTTGTATTCCACTTCAAAATAAACAATGATGGCCTCGAGGGGGGCAAAAAAAAAGATCATAATAAAATGATTTCCTACTCAGCTGGGGGAGGTGGAGGAGAGGAAAATGCCTTATTTTCAGTCAGGATTTACTAAGTGTTCTGGAAAGGTTTTTCTACCTGAATTTTTTTGATAAGGCATAAGCATACAGTATCATGGAAAATGAGATTGTGGGCTCAAAACAAACACTATCCGGTTCCACGGAAAAAAAAAAATATCAAACAATAATAAAAGAAAAGACATTTGGTCTTCAAAACTGAAGATAGGGCAAAGATACCTTGGTGTTTTAGGCTGTTAGTTTTCTATTTTAAACAAAGGAAGTTCTTTGTTCCTGGATATACTGTACTGTGGTTCCTTATGTCTTGTAAATTCCATTGGGTGGTTGGTGAAGCAACATGACCAAGAAAAGCTCTGTAGAAACCTTCTGTGTGACTCAAGGCACAGAGCATTCCAATTACAGGTTAAACATTTCGGACAATACTAAAAAATTTACTAAGAACAAATATTGTCACAACAGCAGTAACAATGTTTAGCAAAACTACAGACTTCAAAAATCCACAAAAAAGAAATCTTTCAAAGCTTTGTTGTCAATTTTCAGGGAGCATATTAAAATGCATTGAGAGTTTTCCTAACATCTCACAGCTTGTGAAAAAAATGGACCAGAATGCCAAAGTAGTACAGAACCTGGCAACTATTTTCAAAGAAACCCACACAACTGACTGATGCACAAGCAGGGTTGAATTTCTGAAATACAACAAACACAAGCAAAAATTCTCTAAAATTACATTAGTATACGTACAAATGCATTTCATGCCATCACGTGCATGCCGATGTTCACAGCCAACACACTTCCACCCTGTGAATCCAGGCTTGCAAGTGCACTGTCCAGTGACAGGATCACAGGGGACAGGCAGGGAGCCGTATCGATCACACTCACATTCCTGGCAGGAGCCTCCTGGAGTCTGTGGGTTTCCCATGTAGCCAGAAGAACATCTAGACATTGCAAATACAAAACCAGGTTTGGCCAACCAAGATGCATAGTGTACTACAATGAATACTTGGCAAGATTGTAAACAAAATGTATATGAACACTCATCCATAAACCCTTAAAAAAAGTCTTTGTGGCTTTATGACTCAGTAAGCATTTGTAGAAGGCGAAATGTTGCAAACTGTCCAACAAACTGATAATAAATTTTAACCAGTACATGAAGTCATCTGGATGGAAGGAATATACCAAAGTGATTCCACATCCTTAAGATTATCAGAGAAACTTCTATTACACCAGGACAAAAAAGTTTCTACATTAGCAATGTTTTGTCTATAGACCTTTTTTTCCCAGTAGACACTTGTTATTTTGTGTTAGAAGTGAAATCTCACAGTAAACCCTTGCTAATTTTTCTCCTCTTAATCCCACAGCATGGCTATGTATGGGACAACAGCTGCTGTTTAGTTAATTTGCAATTTGTTCATTAATAGGTTTATATGTAAAGTGTCTTTCACAGTCAGTGCCCATGAAGACACAATAGTCACTAGAACAAAGGGTATGAGTGATATCAAGACACTCTATAAGCATGGTATCTAATTTTAGACAAATATCATATTTTTTTATTTAACTTCTGAGGCCCAGGGGAAAAAAAAAAACAACCACAAATCAGAAAGTAAGACTAGGACAATATCTGTGATATCAATAACACTGATTATCAATTTACAGTGGGTGTACAGAAAAAATGTCTACAATGGTTAAGTTTTAACAACATATAAAGAGGAAATAACTTATCCAAAGGCATGTATATAAACATTAGTAAATATTATGTTTATAGTATCACAGGACATTTCTCTCCTTCATGCTTGCCTGCCTTTCATTGTCTCTCTTTCTTCTTTTTCCATTCATCCTACCTTTCACAGTACTGGCCTTCATATCCAGGTGGGCACGCAGTACACCGGTAATCACTAGGTCCTTCCGCAACACAAGGGCTAAAACTAAAACAAAAGCAAATAAAAAACTTTTTCCACTCTATTACATCATTTTGCTCTAGTCAGCTCTGCAGAAAAGGCTATGGTAAGCTCCACTATTAATGTAAATGAAAGCATTTTCTTACCTGTTTATAAAAACCAGTGGGAGATGTCTCCTTTGTATGAAGAACTTTGTGAATGGATGTGAAACAAAAGATTAAGAAACTGAGATAACAAACATCCAACCTTTCTAGTCTGATTTAATTTTAATTTGAATAAAAAGAGATAAGACATGAATTTACTCAGAGGTAAGACAAAGTGGGAGAAAGGAATCAAAGTTGTAGCCATGTGAAATCTCCCAAAAAGGCTGCATCAGATGATCTTCCCAAGGATGTACTGAAGAGAAAAGGCGTACAGAGAAAAAAAACAAACTAAAAGCTACTTTCTGCATGATCAGGCAGGGGTTCCATTTTAATCATTAAAGACACTAGATTATTTTTACTAAGCCATGACACAGATGAATAACTAGGGACTGCAATGTGTACCTATGGGAACCATGCAAAGTAGTATGTTGCTGGAATATTAGTGCAGAAAGTGCCTGAACAGACAGTTAAAACAAACAAGAAGGGTAGGTAGGGGAAAAGAAATAGAATTAAATATTAAAATGGTGCAACACTGTAAAACTCTTAGCTCTTTGTGGAAGAAGAACCTGAAAAGCACAGAGGTGGCTAGTGGTAAACCCAGAGCTTCGTCTTGGTGCAGTACAGTCAGCATCCTACTCTAACTTGCTTATAATGCATTAAATCAATAGAGCTTGAATGAGTATATAAAATTACACCTTTGCAAAAAAAGGTAAACAAATTGATCTACTACTCACAAACTCATTATCCAACACATTCTCAACTCTATAAAAATAGATCCACACCCCTAGGAACAACTCATTCTCTCTAATTTTTTTTTTTTTCAGCTGATCATGTTTGAAGCTGACTGCTGATTGTACAGGAGTATAAAAACAGTAATTAAAATCTTTGTGGAGTTTTTTTTAAATTTCATAAATAAAATTGCACTATATTCATTCACAAACATTATCATGTTAGTCATGACATAATAAGATAATGAGAGCGCTAATTAGCAATCTGCATTTCTTGCAGATTATGATTACTTGACAACCATACAATAGCTGCAGGTAGTTAGAATTTTTTTCTTAATAGTTTCTTGAAGAGTTTTCACTGAGCAGCACAACACACATAAATCCAAGGTGTGATACCTTCATTCTCCAACTAACTCTGTAGCTTTATGGAATGGATCTATCTCACCTAGGCCAATCCATCTAAAATTTAGGCATGTAGTCTAAGTCAACTGTTCAGTCATCCTTTATCAGCAGTGGAAAATGGAGATGCACAGACAGGCATACACACACCTTTGAAACATTTCCTCCCCTGTCCTCTCTCCACTGGTGGTTTCCTTCAGTTTTACCATGGGTGAAAGGTATAGTTTTCTGTCCCTGCATTTACTACACAGGGACCAAAACTGTTGATGGCTGCAGTTAACAGAAGTGGAAATCCCATCCATGATGTCTAGAGACATCTGAGTTAAGCTCTATGAAACGCAAGCAGTTCTGTTTCTGAACATGCTCAGATCCGAATCCTCCCTCTACAGCACTAAGAAATTGGATTACTATCTCATAATTAAGTGCATTTACTAATTTCAGACTAGGTGTAATTCACTTATCTCCTCTTAAGGCTTCTGAACAAAAAAGCCTCATGCTCACTTTTACGTGAGTGTGGCACAAAAGGCCGTGTGTGGCTGCATGAGGATTGGCGCTTTGCTTCCTCTCCCTTCCTCAGCAGCTCGACAATTTGAGTGTGCACCCAGGACACACATACTACCTGCAGCCCACACATTTCTCAACTGCAGAGCACTTCAGCAACACCCACTTTCTGTGTTTTACGTCACCTTTTGGATAAGGTCCTGAAGTAATTTCTGGAGCACAGTGTGGAGAACGTATCTAAATTCTTGTAGCAGGATGCCATAACCACCCAGGTAAAGACTCCTGCTCATTTTCTGATCTGACATCTGTATTTCTAGACAGCCAAAGGTTCTTAAGATCCAGAAAAAAAAAAAACCAGTCTTGAATGTTATTTTCAGAACTTCCTACTGCACATTAGTGACAGAAAAGGTTTTTCCAGTGTATTTGTTGTTATGCAAAGCTGAGAAGCTTGGTTGATCTTGTTCTTTGCAACTCGAAGGTCCTTTCTTGATACTAGTAGGTAGAGCACATAACCAAATTGTAACAGAAAACATGAATGAAAAAGAGTACAACTCGGAAAACCTTGGAGTTAAGGCCACATTGTAACTTTCTGAGATAAGGGCTATTTATTTAAGCCCCTTTTATAATTGTTTTGGTTGTTCTCAGTTTGGTATTTATGAGGTTTAGAAATCTTCTTAAAAACACTTGCTGTGGGTGAAAGACCACTGATGAAAGCTACTGATATTTGAAAAAGGGATTCCCTCCTTCACAATAAACCTCAGACCACCCCAAATGATAAAATGAAGAAGAAAAATGAAGAAAAAAAACCCCACCTCTCAGATATACTGGCTGAAATCACTAAAACACCCATCAGACGAAGCACAAAAAATTGTTTTAAGGAACACTTCCAACCTTTCAGGAGAATGATCATGAAACACAAACCTTTTCAGAGCAGTCCTACTGTATGACTCCAAATATCATTAAGAGCTTTTCAGCAAAACAACAAACAAATCTCAAATGCTAAAGTATCATCTGTTGGGAACACATGCAGAGACATCACGGCAAGGCTCATTAGCATAAAGCAACCAATAAAATTTATGCTGCAATAACTGTATTGCTTTTAAATTATTCTATCTTTCACAAATTGCCTAAAACTCATGTAACGTTAAATAAGGAATCAATAAATTCCACAGTGGAGCAAGAAAGGCAGTGTAACACATTTATACCAACATAATATATGAGCATAAGACTTTTTACAGCTCCCTTGTGGCTATATTGTACTTGAGTTCTGCTCTAGCTTCATTTGTGAGAATACCTTTATAACACACATTCATTATCTGTTGAATATTGCATTTTCTAGCACTTATTAATTTATTCACACAAATTAGCAAGGGAGCAATTTCTGACTTTTAAAGGAAGATCAATTAGCAAAAGCAGATAGGAAACTTTTTAGTATGGTTTACACAATGCAATTCTTCTGTAGCCATCTGAAAAAGGACATGGTGAGCCCAAAACAAAGTTCTTGCTTGCTGGAAAGGTAAATTTGCATCATGAGTTTGCTTACTTACTTGTTACTAGAAATGGAGAGGGGACAAGCACAAGGCTGACAGTCATCTGGGGAGCCTTGGACAATGCCATAAAATCCCAGCGCACACCTCTCACAGTGGTGACCGGCAGTATTGTGCTGACAATTCTGCAGAGGAAGGAGACAGAATGAAAACTGTATTTGATAATTACAAGAAAGCAGGCAAAATTTTGTTCCCATCTTCATTTTCATTCATAATGTCTCTCTCCCTGATACGATTCGCAGTGGGACTGCCTGCTTTAAGCATCTATCAGATGCCTGCTGACTTATATATGGGTTTACAAGAAGAGAGAATGGAGGCCTGTAGCTAGCCAGATGTATCCTCCAGAATTTCTTATCCCATTCATCCTTACTTCCCTCTTTTGTTCCAGCTGTTGAAGCAGGAGAAATAATCAATTAAAATTCAGTCTTACTGTATCAGGTCATACGTATTATTACGTACAAGAGCAGTGTTGTGGTCATGGCACGACGCATGGTAGATTGCCTCTTTAGTTTGCAGATATTTAGGTTTTCTTTTTACACAAATAGTAATTCAGCAGCAATAAAACACTGCATAATCTGAACTCTAGAAAATCAGAATGGAAAACTTTAAAGGCAGATGGCTTGCATTTATGACCCTCCTTTAACTTTGACACTTGAGCTTTTTAAGCAAAATTGCATTAAAATATTGTCCTCTATTTTTTTTAGATAAGTTACACAACTTACAAATTTTACCTTAAGATTAACCTAGTGCATAAGTTCAGAAATATAATACCTGACAAACTGACGTTTCGGGGTCGCACATAGTACTGTGGCCATGACACTGACATAGAACACAGGTGCCTAAGGACTGAGCAGGTGTCCTTCCTGCAGGTGAAGATGGAAGCCTGTAAAATCCTGGAGAGCATGACTGCAATAAAACAAGATGCAGAAGAAAACAGATCATTACAGAGTGGACTAGGTATGGGGAGCTTTACAAGCTCATCTTTCCAATCACCGGTTTTTACAAGTTGTGAAAAGAACCTGACAGGCTTCCAGCTGTGTTACAAACAATATACAGTACTTTACAGATAGCAAGAGCCAGCCCTAATTGGAAACATTGCTGAAAAATCCCTGGAGCACTCCACTGGCACCAGGCTTTTCATATTACAGCTCGAGAGACCTTTCATTCAGATGCAGAACACCTCACTGTTCTCACTGTGCATCAAGCATTATTCTTTCCATTTCTTAAGAATAACGTTTGTTTTCAAAATTTATTGGTTTTTTGCATGGACTGTGGAGAACAAGCATGATGATTCTGTTTCCTTCTCTCTTGGTGAGTTTTTCAGATTTGACAAGCTAATTTTTGCCTACATACTGCCTGATGGATAATAAGCAAAAGCCGAGTGATAATAATAATAAAAGAAAACGGCTGCATGGCTGCATTATTTATAGCTATATAATTGAAAGACTATAAAAGTAAAGAATTCAAAATATTAAAGGTTTTACATGTCGTGGGACTATTAGCCCCAAATCAAATTTATCTATCACTAAGTCTCCCCTATCCCAGCTCGGCAATAAAATTCTGAGAGCAAGCCAGAAATTACTAGCAAAGCTGACACATGCAAAATCAAGGACTTGATCTTAATTTCAGGCTTATTATGCAAATATATGAAAGTGTCTGCACAGCTCCCAGAAAGCACGCAGCTATGGCTGCACAGAACCACAAACAGGACCATTTTGATAGTTCAGACCATTAGGGGTAAGTGCACACAGGCAAGTCACTAGTCCCACATATAAATCCCAGCACCTAGTGGTGCCAGGAGCCTATGAAGGCTGGCTGATGAGGTCATTCCTACTGTTGACCTCGACTTCTGCTTCTGGGAAAGAATGTGAATAGTACACTTGTCACATAGCAATAAAATGGATGCAAAATAAAACAAAAGAAAATTTGGAGTAAGTAACTTTTCATGATAAAAAGCAGGATTCTTCAGTCAAGCCTTAGCTGTCATGCTAGATTCTACCCACATGACACCACTCTGGCAGTTTTATAATCATTGCCAAAAACTCTGGGAGTCTAAGTTATGGAAAAAGCATAAACACAATTATTTTCTTTAGAATCACAAAGAAAGTAATCTAACTCACTTCTGCTTTTCCCCTTTTATTTTGACTTAGACTACATTAAGATCCCTGAAGCATAGAAACAGTCTATCTGCATTTTCATGGTTTGTGAAGAATTCCAATTTAGATAAATAATCTCAAATGAAAGTAATTTTTTTCTCACTACTATGTACTAATTTTTTCCTCCCTCTCCATCCCCAGAAGAGTTCTTGTCCAAACGTAAAATGGTACAGAGCACAGTTTTACAAATTCTGACTAAATTTAGGATCAGGGTATAAATATATGGTACCTCTTCAACCAAATCTAATCTCTAACTGTTTTTTCCTAGTATGCTATTGACACTCTTCTCATCTATTTTGACCTAAGCATTTCTGAGATGAAATGGGACAAAGACAAAAGATGAAGCAGCCTACAATTTTTATTACTAGTTTGGAAGTTTTTCAGAAGTAACCATTAGGGAAACTCTTACCACTGGTTTTTCAGGCTGCTACTGAATTAATAAAAAAAAAAGAAAAAAAGAAGAAGATATAAATGTCACTTCTAGTAAAAACTGCTGTGCACATAGTCCTCACAATGCAATTACAGGATAAATCATGAAATAGATACATATATCCTGTTAGCATTTGCTTAAAAAATGCGTGGTATCAGATACTTTTTTCTCCTGCTGAAATTAAATAAAACTTCACAGAACAGACCATAACCGTCACTGAGCACACTAAAAATAAACCACGTTATGAGCATGTGAAGATTGCACAATTAAGCACAAACTATGAAGGTTGCAACCGAGACATTTATTCCAGCCCCTGGTGGGTGTGAATTAAAATAAAGTTCTAATTACATCATCATGTGTTTTCCTTCAAAAATGTAATTTGTTACAGTAATTTAAAAAAAAAAATCTGTACTTCTGAGCAACTGTCGGAGCCCATTAATTTCTCTTATTTGTATTTATACACATTCAGGTGTATGCTCTTACTGAAAAATTGTGCAAAGAAAATGTCTTCATTCATTTTCTTGCACACATTTCCACTGAACTCACTGCTCCTGTTGCCTCATTTGCTGCGTAACACAATCCTGTACAACATCTGAGGGGAGCAGAGTTCTTGCAGATAACAAGGCATCTTTCCCTTCATTTACTTACTCCAATTTTTCTCCCACCACTAGTTTGGGAGAACTAATAGTGTGTGTGGAATTTTACAAGAACCCACTTAGTCAGGGTGTCTGAGGGATTTACAGAATACTCAAGGCATTGTTCCCTGCTACTTCCAACTAGCAATTGCAACAAAGGCATTTGGAATTGCTAGCGCTGCTTAAAAGCAAAACCACAGTGTTTTGCACACAGAAAGACTGCCGGTCTCGTCATCAAGAGCACATACAGCCAAAAATATTAATTTCTATTCTGTGGTCAAAGCATTACATCTTAAACACTTTCTCTGGTACCTATCATAAGACACATTTTACAAAAGCACACAAGTCAGTTGGTTTTCTGTAAAACTTGGGCACTTTTGAAACATGCAACCTACAACATGCAAATATTTAAATAAACAGAAGAATAAATATAATACATGTATAAGGAGCACAAGCTCATGTAGTTGACCCAACACTCTTCTCCCTGTGTTCAATAAGTTAGAAATTTACCAGACTTAAACAGTTCGGGAGAAAAGTTTCCACTAGCATCAGATCTATTTTATTTTACTTGAAGACACAGTGATTTGACTGCTTCTAAGAATAAAGCAAAATAGACTATTTGAACCACGTTCCAGAATTTCTGATTCTCTTTATAGTCAGCTCCATCGTTTATATAAGGGGTACTGAATTTTCATAGGAGGCAAGTTTTGTGTATGGGCTGAGCAAGATCTTCTTATAGGAGTCCTATACCAGCACTGGAAGAAGAATAATTGTGGCAGAGTAAAATGGAAAGATACCTGCCAGAACTCAGTGGTCCTTTTCATAGATCCACTTGGATAAATTCTAAGCATTGAGAAAACTGGCAGTTTGAACATGTGCAGTAGAAATTTCCTGAAGCTTTGAAAACATCTTCCATGAAGCTTCTTTCATGAAGCACAAACATGCTATAGAATGGTTCTCATCTACATTTGTAATGCATTTGCAGTGCTATTTTGGGTAGTCAAGCATGCAAAATAAAAGAAAAAAAGGCAATTTCCATCCTATTAGTGTTGGTCCACAAAGGCATGCTACTGGAACTACTTCAAGAGGAAAGATCAATGTGAGGAATCCACAGGTTCTCAACTATGAACTGCCTTGTTAACCGCGTTCAGAATGCACTATTTCAAGTTTTGCTTTTCAAGTTACTTCTCTTTATAAATTGTGTTGTTATTTGAGTTATTCATTCTAATAAAATCATTAAAGAAATAAAAATTGAAATGCTGTGTAATTTTTTTAAAAAACAAAATATTTAAATCAATCTTACTTATTAAAACTTTATATGAGAATTTAAATAACAAATGAGGCACACAAAAATCTGAAAAGCCTTTACAATAGAATAGAGTTTTAAAATTCTGCATGGCTCTGTTTAGAGTGCTTGGTGCTACAATTATGATATTACATTCTTTTAACTTTTTTTGGTTTTAAATTTGTTTTTTTACTTTATTGATGAATTTCATTCAGCTGACAGATCTTTAAGTTTTCAGGAATAAGTAGCGTGTAACCCTTAATTATTCACTATTACAGATGTTAATTTTTAGCTTACTTACCACTATCAATAATTTATAGAATCTATTGTTTGGTTTTTTAGTTTGACATCGGAATTTCCTGCGTTTTTCTCCACAGATTCTGTGAATCATCGTCATGATAAAATGATGCATATAGTTCAGTTTTTTGGTAGATATGATGTTGTAACTGTATTGTGTATTATGGCGTCACCACAACATGATAACAGTACATTAGATTAGTATTACACCCTTCTCTGTCCAAAAAGGCTTAATCAGTCAGCAGCAGTCACACAATTCAGCCTCAGAGATGCCGACCCAGTAAAGCTCACTTTCCTGTATTCTAAGTATTTGAGTCATCACCATGGTTTCAGTGGCATATTTGCCTAGAGCAAAAAAAAAAGTGCTTAAATTCCTTGTGAGAGAGATACTTGAGAAAGAAAGAATATAAGTAATTAAATTAAGGGAGAGCTGTTGCCAGTTAAATGAATTCACACTGTAATTATTTGTCACACCTTACTAATGACTAGACCAAAGAAGGTATAAAGACTTTTACTGGAAATCAGGTTAGTACTGTACCTCACAAGACAAACCAGAATAACCCAATGGACAGTCACATTTCTCAATCAAGTGAGCCTGAGGTGTCATCCCAGACACAGTGCCACCTTCCGCAACTTCCATGGAGATCTCAGAAATCCTGAAAACAAAAGGAGCAAACATCTCTAATGAGATTAGTCAAGCACTAACTCAAACCCAGTTAGGCCAGTGTCAGCTGGCATGGAAGAAAATGGGTCTTATTTGGTTGTTTATAGGCTTCTTGATCCACAGGAGACAAACAGCACTATTTTTGCCTCTCCTCAGGAAACAAAGCTACCACCACTCAGTCTCATTTCCCATTTCTAGGCAATAGTACTTTTCTCTCCTGCTTGATTCTGTCTCTTTTTTTAATCTCTTTTCAGCGAAACTGTTAAGAAAAGCTCATATCTGATTCTTCATTTGGAGGGACTCATTAAGACAATGAAGTCACATACTAAATGTAGTTCCAAGTCATGATTCTCAGAGGTACAGCAATAAAATTGTTCACTAAATGAGCTTTTAATGAGGCAACTACTTAAAAAAATAAAATAAAATCTATCCTGAGCAACTAAAGCAACTCCTGAAGCTCTAGAGCAGACATCAAAGACATTGGGCATTAGCCTTTTTAGCAGGAATTTTAAGATCTATAGCCAGCTGTCTTNACAAACAATTTAAAGCAAACAAGAAATACTGCTACAGAAGCATCTTCTAGGGATATGTTTCATAGTAGAGTTTCTGACATTTTAACTTTCCAAACATATGTTTGATTGTGCAAGTAATAATATCCTTGCCCCTCAACCACTCCCTGTCCTTCCAGCATGCATACTGACCTGCCAAATAGGCTTGAGTATATCACAAAGACAACGAACGCAGCATCTGATGCAATACACTTAACCTAAGGTACTGCAATGCGGTTCTTCTAGCTTACTTCTTTTTTTGAGGGGTTTCTTAGTTTGTTTAAATGAATGCTATGACCTGGAACTCCTTACTGTCTTTGAGAAACAAAACGGGGAGAATGGTTTAGATTTTAAAGCTTTAAATATAACCCCAATGGAAAAGGTCGTAGAACGTGGGACCAGCTAGCTGAAGAAATGTCAATAATGCTGCTAGTTTATTTGTTCAGTGTTTGTGCATAGGGCTAATGCAGAGAAGCTCACAGAACCGCTCATCGCCTCTTCATGCTCCCAGTCAGTTCATCTGCTCCCAAACCTTAATTACTGATTAACTGAGTGACACTCTCCTGCATGTTGGCATATTGGCTCTGATGTCAGGATGACTGTAGGAGAAGCAAATGGCCACTGCTGAACTGGATGAGAGTTCTGGGATTGAGCTTAGGTGCCCAGAGCCATACCTCTTGATACCTTGTGTTGATGCAAAATCCCCAAATCATCTAGTGACTTAAACCCTGTACTCCCCTCTTACTACCTGAAGAGAGGGGTTTGGTGGAGCAGGGAAATTGAACAAAAAACCCCAAGCAAACGAGGCCAGGTCAAAACAGAAGACTGAGCACAAAGAGGGCAAAACCATTCAGATGTGTTATGTCAATGTAAACTTTCATTGAAATCTCTGTACATTTAATGGAAAAAAGAAATCTGCCTCCCCGCCACCTTCAAGGTTGAGGCAATGTCTGTGTGCGCAAAAAAACCTATTTACTGTCAGAACCCTGTATTTACATAATAATGTACTCTGGGACCACAAAGCTACCTGTTGTTTGTGTGAAAATGTTACTTAAGGAAGGTCAGGCTTGGTTGATTCTTGGAACATGTCTAATAGGCAGCAGTCCAACAACTGCTACCTGATCAGTGTCAGGGATATTGAAATAATTCACAGCCCAATTGAAAGCATACTTCCAATTCAAACTAATTTATTATCACAGCCCAGTTGCCTGAAAAGCAAAACAAAATCTAATAAAAGAAATGTTTCAATTTAGAGCGGTGAATGTGAAAATGAGGGGAACAAAATGAACAATATAGGAGAAAAATGTTTGCCTTTGGATTCTGAGCAGCAATCTGTATATCACTAGTAATGCTGTAGCTTTGAAGCAGAAACAGCATTAGCATTGCTGCTAAACTATATATCTAACACAGCACTAACGCCAGAATTAGGCTATTTTTATGCCTCCAGTGGCTGCCACTGCTTTGACTTTATTTTAAAATGCTTTTCCTGTAGTTTATCACTTATCTGAAGCTTTTAAACTCTGGAATTGAAATTAAGGCACTATTAAAAACCTTAAAAAAATTTAAAAAGACTTCATATATAATATTTTCCTCCTCTCATCCACAGATTCTTTTCCTTTATACTTTTATACAATGCACAGTCAGGTAGAAAGAGAAGCTTTATTACTTTAGAACAGAGCCCTTACTTAGAAAGCACAACACTCTTTAAACAAATGCTTTACTGTAAGTCACTTAATGCAAACATATGTTTAAAGTTGAGCATAAATATTGTCTTTTAAAGGCTCTCAGACTATTTTTAATAAAAGCCTTCATTTTTTACGCAAACTAATATTCCGCTAACCTTTAAAAAAAATTTTGGGGATTTATTTTGTGGTCTTAAGCAAAACTTCCTCTGAAATCGTTCAAGGTGTTAACTTGACAAAAAAAAAACGCATTCCTGCTGTTTATTTTCTATTTAAAGTCTCGGATGCCATGTGATGAATGTTACCTAAGTAACTAGCCAGATCATAAAAACCTATCGTAACATAACGACTTGCAAAATCAAATACGGTATGATATGCAAGGTTATGACTTCAGATGGAGAGTTACCAGAAAGAACAGATGAACTCTTCTCTACATCCTGCTGCCATATAAAATGCCACATTCTGAAATGGCAATGCTGTAAAATACATTTTGGATCTTTAAGCGACACCTTGCAAACCTGCCCTGAAATGGAAAAGTCCTGCTCTGCTCTGTTATATGCCTCATTACTAGGTAGCCTTGATAAAATGGTGGTGTATCACGATGCACCGAAAATGGGGGTTCCTTTTCATAACTTATGTTGCTCGAGCCGAGATAGTATTCAGGTTTTGCTTCCACAGGTAAACTAGGATCTGTAGTGCATAAAGGGAAGGGAAGGGAGAAACAGCCACAAAACACGGATATGCTTCTCAAATTTTCCATGTTGCACTGGAGTTACTCTCATATTTCTTTCCATGGGAACTCCCTGTGCTTGTAATACAATATCCTAAGTTGACTATGCCAAAAATACATGAAATCAATGTAAAACATTTATGGCAGCTGTTGTTAATGTTTAGCAGCTAGCCAGTGTAGGCTGGATGAATACTTTTCTGTAAATGACACACTTTAAATAGAGACAATAGCAGCAACGATGACTATGTTTTCTGTCACACAATGCTGCCATGTTGCATTGTATCTATTCACTCTCAAACTCCAAAGGTCATGCTCTTAGACTTCTTTGTGACCTAGAAATCTAGAAATAATTTCAGCCTATCACTTTTACAACAATCATAGAAAGAACCTCTGGAGACCTTTGGAGTTTATCTCCAATTATTCCTGTGTCCTTGCTAATAAATTTTGCTTGCAAAAGATACTGTGAATTAGTTATCAAAAACTTTTAGGAATAGTCTACATAATCTATTCCACAACTTCTTTACCTTGAGGAATTTTTCTCTCCTGTCTAATGTGAATCTTTCCTGCTGAAGTTTAAACTCATTTTGACTTACCCACAATGGCAACAAGGAATGGATTCTTTTCTTTCTCTTTGTTACAACATTTTATGGATCTTAAGGCAATTTCTAATTTCTAAATACATCTGGTTCTTCACATCTTCTCTCACAGGTTGTATTTTCTGACCTCTGATGATGTTCACTGTTACCCTCTGAACACTTTAGCATTTTTTTCTTGAATTCCAGTATCCAAAACTTGATGCTTAGGCTTTACCAGTATTGGGTGGAAGTAAAAGATTAATTTTTGGCACTTTTCAGGTCATACCTGTTTATACGTGCAGCTAAAATATTAGCAATTCTCAACAAGAATATCATTACTGAGTCATCTGCTGATATGTTGCAAACAACAGATCTCTCTTTGAAGAACAGTTTACTAAGCAGTTGTTCCTTGTTTGTTCAGTTGACTCCTTTTAAAGCATAAAATCTTATAGCTGACCTTTAGATTGCAGTAGATTTTTGTCTCATCTTGCTGTCTGATGTCCACTTCAAATTTAGTGTTATCTTTGTTTCATCATCTAACTTATTAATGAATAAACTGAACAGAGAACATTGAAGGTATCTGCCCATAATATATTTGATAAGTAGCATTTCATTAAAGGAGTACTCTTTCATCTTTGACTTTTTACCTCATTTCCCACCTCCAAGAGAAAATTCCTTCATATGCTAACATATTTAATTACAGAATTGCATTTTCATAAAGTAGACATTTATTCAAGAAATACTTTGAATTTGTTTCAGGATGTGTGTGGTTACACGTATTTTCTGTTCTAGGATCCTGAAAACAAGAGTTTCATTTCCCTATTGTGATTTAATTCTATTGAATAAAATTTCCCTCTCTTGCATCTTCTGCTATGCTGAATGCTAACTTCTTCTGTTCTCAGCAATTGCTTATATCTTATGTTATTAACAAAAATACTGCTGAGAAGCTCTACCAGGTTATCTGTGACTACTGCACTATTTCAGCCCCCTGCATGAAGTAGTTACCTGCTCTGTCTCATGATATTGCCATGAGTAGCCTTAATAAGAATGTAATGAACGTCATACAACACATTCAGGAAGTCTTCCCGAGATACAGCTCTACTTGGTCTTGAGTCATCTCCATAATGCTTCCATGTGAAATCTGTCTGAGATACCGTCCTGTTGACACCTGGGACATCATGATAATATTCCCAGGGTGCAGTATTTCTGACTCTTTGGTCATCACCATAATATTCCCATTTATGCTGAAAAACAGTAATACAAGATCAGATCATTAACAGCATTAAAAAGAACCAGGTGCTTAAGTTCTGGGGGAAAAAGCAGATAGAAACATTACCTCTGTCATTTCTATCTCATGCCTTGTCAGCTGCCCAATCAGAGGGGCTGCCGTATGCCAGACAATAATTCTTGTACGGGTGGGAGGCCCACCTCTGATGATGACTTGTGGGTAGTAAGTAGCAAAACCTGTCTCTTCTCGTGCTTCAAAATAGATTGCATATTTCAGTTTCCCTCCATAAGCGGTCAGCTAACAAAGCAAAACACAAAGTACAAAAAGAAATCTCATTTTCAGTTAGCTAAAAATAAATTCCTGGGCATATGTAGGAGCTAGACACACTCTGCACCTGTGCGCAGTCTGATGAATGTGTGTGTGGTAGAAAATGGCAATACGTGCTTGTGGAACTATCTGGGGACAAGGGCTGTGTTCAAATATATCCATCAGCGGTTTGTTATTGTACTACACTAAAACCAAAATGTTATCTATTTCTGTATATGTGCTCTGGTGCTCCCCAAAGTTTGTGTTTAGAGAGGGACACATTTAAACTTTCCCAAGCCAAAGCAAGAAATACCAAAAGTGCAAAATAAACCATTAATGGGGCGCACAAGAATATCCAAAAGGATAGTTATTTCAATAATTTTCTCCTGTGTAACTTACAAAGATCAGGCATTTTTTGTTTTAAAAAACATTTTGTTTAACAAAAAATTACAGGAGCGTTATATTAAATTGATGCAGCTTAATTTTTCAAATAACATTTTTATCAGAGAATCTATCCTGTGGGAAAATATTACACGTTACTGACTGTAAATATATATTTTAAAATAGTGATTACGTTACAGACTTAATAATTTTCACAATAACAGAGCAAGTAATTTTTAATAAAGGAATGGCATTTATTTTCTTTTGAAGTTCCTTCTACTGTGTGATGACACGTATATTGAAAGGCATTGCGAAACACAAATATAACATAAAAAACCCCAAACATCCGTATCAGTATTGAGTGGAATTTTATGTTTACCTTTCGTCCCTCAAACTGCTCTGGAAGTCTCCAGTAAACAGGTTCTGAACGAAGATCCTGCATCACCTGTTCTATATTTGCTACTATTTCAGGAGGCTGGAATGCAATCCCTGAAAGAGTGCTGCGCTGAAGCTTTTCGTCCACCAGTGGCAGAATCATTTGCTCTGGCTTCAAGGTCACCTATGCATATTCACAAAAATCAAGAAGAAAATCGAATCTGCTTTTCCCCATGAAGTGTTAGTCTTTAAATTCTAACTCTTAAAAAAATTATTTCTAGGTAATTTCATTTCACATCATGAGGAATTTGTCACAAAACAGTCCTACTACTCCTTAAGGTATAAACAGTGATAATAATGACTTCCCCCTCAAGCCTTCTGCACTTTGTCCTCGTGTTAACAAAGAACATACTAGCACTGGCTAAAATAGTTTTATCAGCAAATAATCCCATGAATTTTATCAAAGCGATTTTCATAGTGCTATTTCTGTCTCAGACCTCTTCTATTTGGATTGTGAAAAATGTACCTTATGAAGAAGCGTACTTCTCACCAACATTTATGGTACATCACCAGGGCTGTGGAACACAGTGCCTGATCCCTTGGTACTGTTACACAATAGTCAAGCTAAGTGTTCTCTGGGCAGTATGCAGAGAGTGAGGGCTCAGGGTTTCCATAGCTCAAAATTTAATGAAAAATATAAGGATGCCACTTAGATACTTGTAATTTTCTTAGACTTGTTGAAAGCATCTCAACAGCATTCTACAGCTGTGGACAAGTTAAGCACGAGCCAGCAGTGTGCCCTCGTGGCCAAGAAGGTCGAGGGAGGTTATCCTCCCCCTCTGCTCTGCCCTGGTGAGGCCACATCTGGAATATTATGTCCAGTTCTGGGCTCCCCAGTTCAAGACAGACAAGGAACTACTGGAGAGAGTTCAGCAGCAGGCTACAAAGATGATTAGTGGAATGGAGCATCTTTCTTATGAGAGACCTGGGTCTGTTTAGCCTGGAGAAGACTGAGAGGGGTTTCAATGTTTATTAATATCTAAAGGGCAGGTGTCAAGAGGATGGGGCCATACTCTTCTCAGTGGTGCCCAGTGGCAGGACAAGGGGCAATGGGCACAAACTGGAACACAGGAAGTTCCATCTGAACATGAGGAAAAACTTCTTCATTGTGAGGGTGATGGAGCACTGGCACAGGCTACCCAGAGAGACTGTGGAGTCTCCTGCTCTGGAGATATTCAAAATCTGCCTGGATACATTCCTGTACTACGTGCTCTAGGCAATCCTACTCTAGCAGGGGGGTTGGACTAGATGATCTCCAGAGGTCCCTTCCAACCTCTACCATTCTCTGATTCTATGAGCAACTGCAAGGGACTAGTTTCAAAATTGCTTTCTCCCAAAGACTGTGGAAAACAAATTAAAAAAAAAAAAGCAGAGTCATATATCTAACAGTCATCTCACCAACAGGCTGTTCATGAGGTAGGGATCAGGTAATGAGGAATCAACGAAGCCCTGTACTGGTACTGAACTTTAAGTATCTGGGTATTTCCATTTACATCAGCATCTACGGACTGACAGAAATGGAAACATTCCTAACATTGCCAGTCCTAAGTGAGATTTCCTGAGTTCCTATCATAACTGTATTTTACTGTTTACTACTTTAGACATCAAGAAAGTGGTCAGCACATTAGAATTTCAGATCAGCCTTGCCTTATTGTCATATAAGACAGGATTTGCTTGTTTAAACATGTCTAAAGCCATTTGAAGCACCTGAGTATCTGAAATAGCCACTAGCAGCCGGCAGAATCCAGTCTCACCTGGTTTACCACTCTGAATCAGTTCTGAAATAGATCAGAATACTAAAAACTAGATGAGACATGGACATACACTCATTTAGATACGAGCATAACTACAAAAGGAAATTAATCAAGAGACACAAAATAATCAGAAGGTTTAAACTATGTTTCTGCCTTGTGCTGCCACAAAGGTCAAAGCAGAATTTTCCAGAACTGTTGCTGTCATGGAACTTAATTAAATTTTACAACTTGTCAGCCTTTTCAGTCTTTCATGTCCAGCCTACCAGCATATGATGGGCAAAACTGAAATAATGAGAAAAACTGGGTCAGTTTTTCTCATTATTCAAATCACTTCATGCATTGGGAAGGGAAAGAGGTGCTGTTGGATTGAACAGTGGATACAGTGCTATCCATACTACTTTAACCATGAGATACTAACTCTTTAGTAAGAGATCATATCTTGATTTCAGCCTAAAGCATCCTTATCCAACTGATGCTTGTACAGGAAACAAGTCAGGGGCTTTGGCTGACCTGCATTAGGCAGACATTCCCTCTATGGCTGACATGCTTTCTAGCAGAGATATGACTGATCATACATGGGGACTGAACTAGTCACTTTCCATCAGAAATAGCTCCTCCAGAATGTAACCAAGGAGCTGGCACAGCGGCGACTGACAGCAGCGGTCTCAATGCCTGTTTTGCGCTCGTTGTGCAGATAAATGGAGACATTCAGTCTGCCTTATTTGTCAGTCCAGCACAGGTCTCAAGGCCCTCTTCAACGAAAAGGTGGAGAGCTCTTTGTTTGCTCTGATGGATCATACCCTCCCATTATTCGTCTTAAACAGAGCTTCAATGAACTCTTTTTAAAAAAAAAAATTAAAAAATAAAAATCCGAGCAATGACAATAAACAGATTAATTGAACCACAGGAAAATCTATACTGGACAAGATGCTTCTGTGACCCATGAATACACCTGGGTAAACTGTATGTCATTATACCAGAAATTACATTACAACGCACTGGACTGCCTGATTTCCCCACACAACTAGCTTGCCCTTTCCTGGGTTTTAATAGCTTTACTTTGGCTTGACGTCAGCTATCCTATCACTAGTTTTCTTCTCTACTTATTTACTTTTAATGCCTTGACCTTGATTGCCTAATGGAACATACCGCTCTCTCCACTTCGCGAAGTATAAAGAGGAAAATGATTGCTTAAATGTTTGGCCATTTTCTAGCTACCTCTCAGTGCCTGACTAAAAGATGCCAGCAGGAAACAACATTATCGCATTACATGGCTCAGCAGCTTCCTACTCACCCACACGCGAGTCAGCCCCCTTGCCTCACTGCACTGTGTTGTCAGGCCAAAGCAATAGCAACTGCTGCAGCCAAGTGGGTTTCTGGCAGAGAGACCAAATGTACCAGACTTGCACCTGTCACAGTGGACACCTTCCACGTTAACCTGGAAGAGAGAGAACATTTGATTAAAAAAAGCCCAACAAACAAAACCAAAACAAAACCAACAAAAAACCCCAAGTTTTATTTCGAGATAGTAATAAGGAAAAGAAAACCATACAGTAATGACAATAATGGTGCAGAAAGAAATAATAATAAGCGTAGGAAATATTCCAGGAACTTTCTAGCTTCTTATCATGTGTATATGCAAACGTACAGGATTAATGTAATTGAGGCATCTGCATTTACATCCACTAAGCAGCTCTGAGCAACGGATGCTGGATTCACACTGACAGTTGTAAGCACAGAAAAATCAAACGGCACTTTGGGCATGACATGCTCAATAACTGATTGATAAGATAAGAAAAAAATGTGTCTTTCTGAAATTGCCAGGGTTAACCAAGCCTTTTGTTTAACAGGAATTAGGTTTGACAAGCTAGAGCGGTTAAGGTACAGTACTAAATGTGCTTGTTAGGAAACATATTTTAATGGAAATATTGGGGAGAAAAGCTTTCCCCTCTTCGTGATTGTTTTCCACATCATTGAACAGTATTAACAAGGCTGAAATGTTTCACTGTTGTAATGTCAATGCTTTTATTTTCATTTTTCATTTAGTCCAAATAAAAAGCTATACCAGATAAGGCCAAATACACGATAATTTATGCACAGCCTTTTAAGACTATTTTCATACTGAGACCAAGGTATTTAAAACAAATCACCAATATGAAAACACTGGTTGGCTCCCCCCCCCCTTTTTTTTTCATTTTCTTAAAGAGAGTAATGTGAGGAAGAATCTAAAAAGATAATTCATCTTTCCAAAGTTTATATAGGAAATCAACGTTATTCCTGAGGACTTTGGATTTTTAACTCATTTCCACATGTAACTCTATCAGCAAATGTGCCTACACTGTACTTAGCTTACATTTAGCTGTTTTTTGTCAGGGCTGACAAAGGGGCTCCCGAGCCTTTGAAAGCCCCATTTCTGCAGCTCTAACAGCAGGTTTAAATGGGAACGATTACTATTTTATAAAAATCTAGCTTCTTCAATATATAA
Organism: Psophia crepitans; assembly: GCA_013399095.1. NCBI lineage: Eukaryota > Metazoa > Chordata > Aves > Gruiformes > Psophiidae > Psophia > Psophia crepitans. Next base: position 121,337 of record VWZZ01001094.1, read on the forward strand.
CTCTTTCAAAAATGTTACATACAAGGTTAACCAACACTTGATTTAAATTCAACCTTAGATTTAAATTCTGGGGAAAAAAAATCTGCTGACATAATTCAGTATTATCTGTCCATTTTCTGTCATAAACTGCGAATTTTACTTTCTTTGCATTTTGTTTCATGTCAATTGCAATTTCTTATCATTAATCACCAGCTAAATATATACTGTTAATCTGTGCTCACAGAAACATATTAAGTAACTATATTAACCTTGAAAGAATGAACAAAGAAAAATTTCTATTTAAAAATGCCAGAAACCCCCATTCTTTCTACTTAGTGCTTAGAAGATCTACAAGAAAGACACTGACATCCTAGACATAATACAGAAAAGGGGCCACAAAATAATTAGAGGGGCTGGACACATCATGCATCAGGAGAAGCTGAAAGAATTGAGATACTTCTATTTTTCCATTTCAGACGATGACAGAGGACAAATAACACCTATCATTAGGCTGAGTTTTCCTCACACTTGGTGTGATCAACTCACTTCAGTTTTCTTTTGGTTTCACCATCAAATGAATCAGTATTTGTGAAACAGAACATGATGTCTTCTGGTCAAATACACTGGAAAAATGGGAGGGTGGTCCAGCAGTTTACACAAAGAGACTGTGCAATCCCCATCCTTGGAAATACTGATTCAGAAATGTCTTTCAAACAAGATGCTAGATGATGCAAGACTAGATGACCTCCACAGGTCCTTTCCAATCTAACTTCTTCTACAGTTCCTCCACTGAGTCTATCATTTAAACTCAGAATGAAGTAACTGGTGCCCATTTAACAAAAGAATCACCTGGCAATTCAATCATTTAAATTCATCCTTCCATTTTACTAGTTCTAAGCGTCAATACAGTCCCTGAAAAGGAATGAATCAAAATCACAGAAGGAATCTCTAGAGGTCACTTTTAAAAACCACCTCCTTGAAGCAGGACTATTGCCAATACTAGATCAGGTTACCCACACCTCTTTCTAGACAGTTCTTGAAAACCTCCAAGACTAGGGATTTCACAACCTTTCTGGATAATCTGATCCAGTGCTGCATAATCCTCCTAATGATTTTTTTTTTTCTTAACATCCAACTCAAAATTCCCAAGCTGCCACATGCAGCTGTTGTCCCTTGTCACGTCTTTTGCTACTATGAGAAACAACTTGGCTCCATCAACTACTCTTTGAAGTGGCTGTAGGCTGCAATTGCATTTTCTCTTACCCACTATTTTTTTCAGACTAAAAGAGTCCAGCTCTCTCATGACATCCTTACAGATCATCTGCTCCAAGTCTCTTTGTAGTCCTTTTCTGGATCCTCTTCAGTTTCTCAACAACACTCTTGAATCAGGCCCTAAAACTGGACACCATTTCCAAGTGCAGTCTTACCAGTACTGAAAAGAGGGAGAAAAGACTTTCCTCTGCTGGTCATGCTCTTCATGATGTCCTACCTTGCAGCTGCATCAGCCAGTATGATCAATGCATCCAGCTCAGTTTGCCTTACTTACAATGAGAGTACATGGTTGGCTTATATTCAGTTTGCCATTCAGCAGGATTACCACTCTATCTTTTTCCTCCCAAACTGTACTGATTCTTGAGGTTATTCCACTCCAATTCATGATCTTTCTATTTTCCCAATTATCAGGCTTTTCAAGGACCCTCTAGATTGTAGTTCTACTCTTCAGCATGTCAACCTCTACCTCCTCCAAATCAGTAATATTCCAAATGAGAATGCTGTGGGTGTTGATGCCAAAAGTCTTTGCTTTAATGATCCTGAACTGGATGCAGTCTACTCAGAAAAACAGATACAACTACAGTAAATTCTACTCATAAAATGACTGATACTAGAATCATAGAATGGTTTGAGTTGGAACAGACCACAAGGATCATCTAGTTCCAACCCCCCGCCATGGGCAGGGACACCCTACACTAGACCAGGGTGACCAAAGCTCCATCCAACCTGGCCTTGAACTCTTTCAGGGATGAGGCCTCCACAGCTTCTCTGGGCAACCTATTCTAGTGCCTCACCACCCTTCACAGTGAAGAATTTCATCCTAAAGTCCAATCTAAATCCCCCCTCTTTTAGTTTAAACCCATTACCCCTTGCCCTGTCACTACACTCCCTGATAAACAGCCCCTCTCCAGCTTTTCTGTAGGTCCCTTTAGGTATTCAAAGGCCGTGATTAGGTCTCCCAGGAGCCTTCTCTTTTCCAGGCTGAACAAGCCCAACTCCCTCAGCCTGTCCTCAGAGAAGAGGTGCTCCAGTCCTCTGATCAACTTTGTGACCCTCCTCTGGACTCGGTCCAGTAGCTCCACGTCTTTCCTGTACTGAGTGAGGATTCCAGAGCTGGACGCAGTACTCCAGGTGGGGTCTCACAAGAGCAGAGCAGAGGGGGAGAATCACCTCCCTCGACCTGCTGGCCACACTATTTTTGATGCAGCCCAGGACACGGTTGGCTTTCTGGGCTGCCAGCGCACACTGCTGGCTCATGTTGAGCTTTTCATCAAACAGCGCCCCCAAGTCCTTCTCCTCGGGGCTGCTCTCAATCCATTCTCTGCCGAGCCTGTAGTTGTGCTTGGGATTGCACCGACCCACGTGTAGGACCTTACACTTGACCTTGCTGAACTTCATGCAATTTGCATGGGCCCACCTCTCCAACCTGTCAAGGTCCCTCTGGATGGCATCCCTTCCCTCCAGCATGTTGACCGCACCACATAGCTTGGTGTTGTCAGCAAACTTGCTGAGGGTGCACTCGATCCCACTGTCCATGTCGCTGACAAAGATGTTAAACAGTGCTGATCCCAGTATCGACCCCTGAGGGACGCCACTTGTCACCGATGTCCACTTGGACATCGAGCCATTGACCACAACTCTCTGAGTGCAGCCATCCAGCCAATTCCTTATCCAGCAAGTGGTCCATCCATCAGATCCATGTCTCTCCAGTTTAGAGACATGGATATCGTGCGGGACAGTGTCAAAAGCTTTGCACAAGTCCAGGTAAATGGTGTTGAATGCTCTTCCCTTGTCCACCGACTCTGTGACTCCATCGTAGAAGGCCACCAAATTTGTCAGGTAAATTTGTTCCTCTAAGTCAATGTACTATAAAGAACTAGCACTGGGGCATATGTTATTGCTCACGTGTTTGCTTTTAATTTGCCGGATATCTGAACAAGAATTGTATTGAATGGGGTTAAATTGGCACCATTCCTGTAAGAACAGGAAGAAATATGAGGGAAGAGAGCCTAAGACAGTGCTATCCTGGCAAGTGTTAGAGTGTGAAACCAGCAAGTGCAAATGTCAATAAATTTTGGAATAAACGTCTCAACAGATATAAGATCAACTTACAACCTTCATTGTCCTACCTTGCAGCTGCATTGGCCAGTCTGATCAATGCATGAGCACTTCCCCAACTCTGCATCGCAGCTCTGTGGATCAGTCCCTGCCAGGAAGCACTGACAAGCAATGCACTGTGGATAATTCCAGTAACCCAACCTGCACTCCGTGCATTTATCCCCAGAGAATTCAGGGCGGCAGAAGCAACAGCCTGTATTTAAGTCACACTGGGAACTCAGAGCTCCAACAAGGCTGCAGTCACAGGGCTAAATAGGAGAGAAAAAAGGAGAAAATTGCATTTGTTCTTGTGAAAAAGAAAACCCAAACCAACAAGAAAAAAGCAACTCACCTCTTTCAAGTATCTATAAAATGCAGCAGTGAATTTCCACTGTCTGAAGGTAACATATCTGAATTATAAGGCTAGGCATTTATCTTTATTCAACAAGGGTCAAGCAATTACAGTAAATACATTTACGACACGATTCTTTTTGAACATATATTAATTATCACTGAAAAGTTAGGCAGTGAAATCAAATAAATCAAAAAGGGTCAAGGACACTGGGATACTTTGTGGACCAAATTAACTTAAAAACTCTAAGTGCTCTCTAAAAAGTGCTTTCTATGTAACTCCTCTGCAGGGCATGTTCAGACCACTTTGCTAAAACTGGAATTGCTCATGGACAGTGGCCCCAGCAGAATCTAGTTCAATGTTTATTACTCATCCATCAGACAGGTAACTATCTTCTTTGTACAAACAGGACTTTTAGATGACAGTAATTTACACGGTAAGGGACAGAGATTTAGTCATGTGGTGTACTGGGAAGTAAACTTGCTCACAGAATGAGACTTGTGCGGGCAGGTAAGGATAGAAATAGGCGATTTGCCAGGGGGTCTAGATATTGAGTACAGAAGTGAGTAGCAGGGAAAGCTGCAGGCTTCCGAAGAACAAAAGAATCTCTCAGTGCTATTACTGTGACTGTACTGCGAAGTTAGCACAGGACATTTGCTGTGATCACTGGCGTGACCAGAATCTCACAGGGAGAAGTTCAGCTTGCAGAAGCAAACTCAGTGCCAGTAGTACAGGTTACCACAGTAACTGACATGGATAGACTTGCTAAAACTAAGGACACAAGGTTGAAAAAGAGAGGAAGAAAATGTGGATTCAGTTTCTAAGCAAAACTGTTTATTACATGAATACTTAAAGCACCATTTTTCTGATCTGAAAAGACCATTTATAAAGAAGGTGATTATAACAGGAAACATTCACGTTCAATCTTTACTGGATGACAGAGAAACTATTTAACTACTGGTTAAATGTTAGACTGCCAGACTACTTCCTAACCTAAGAAATAAAACCTTCCAACAGACAGAACCTTATTCTACAAGATACATTTGAACACAAGTTTAGAAAGCAAATTGTTCACCATACATCGAAATAGCTTGGTGTGCAATATCAAAACCTAAATTACAATCAGATGTTATGTTTGCTCTGGGAGCAAGCAGTTTTATGCAATTGTCTTCATCCCCCTGAGTTACAACAGCCCTGGAAATCTTCCACAAAGAGTGTGAGCAGGAGATTCACATCTCACTTTGCAGAAATTAGCTGCAACATAGTGAAAGAGATGTGGGCTGATAGATCATTATTAATTTAGATGGTGCCATGGAACTGCCATACTAATGCACTCACATAAAAGACAATCAGAGAATATACTCCAGAGCTCAAACAGAGGTCTTCAACCTCATTAGGCTGGTTTCAGAAGCCAAGAGTCTATATCACAGCAGCACAGCAAAGGTTTCACAAGAGGAGTTTTCCATACATAGAAAAAAGAAATCATTCTTGATAATTAGTTTGCAGCCTGAGCTCCTTGACAAACAGCCTTTTAAGAAAGAGCATTAATGGTGTATGAATACGTTCAGACAGAACATAGGTTTTTGGAGTAATTGCAGCAGTACTATAAATTCCTCATCATCAATGAGAAAGGGAGAGAGGAGAAGTCATTTGAACTTTGCACAACATTCACTGACACTAGTTTTCAACCTTTGCCAAATACTGCTCCCCTTAACCCAAGAGCAAGACATGAACAAATGCTGTCATGGCCTCTGACATATTATCATTCTTTTCCTATTTCTTCTCTTTTCTTTCCTCCCTGTCGGAATTTTTTAAACTGTGTCAAACACTGGAATAAGAAGGCTTTAAAGGCTAATTAGAAGGTCTATTGCTGCTTTAAGAACGTAGAAAGAAAGTGCATTTTACAGCTAAGATGGCTGTTTCTTTTCTTCTCTCTTCACTGTCTTTCATGCACAAGTTGAAGCCCTTCTCAAGTAAACTGCAAATACAAATACTCAGTGGTATCACAATTAGGGCTGAAGTAAATTTGTTCTGCAAAGGCACTGCCAGTTACCTGTAACTATACACCTCTACATTGTGCAGTACTGTCGTAACCTCCTCAATCACGTCAGACACACCTATCATAAAAGAAAGCAGGCTTAAGCAGGACACTGACTCGGCATGGCAGCAGTATAAACAGGGTGTTGGGTGTTACGGGCTGTGCACCTGAGACAGAGGATCTGCTCGGTAACAGATCAGCAACATTTACACCACTGTCTGAAACCAAAACTCACAATACAGAGAGAAACCATGATTTACAAACCTAAAACTGTGTTCCAGCTATGGATTACTCTATTTAACCCATGGGAAAGAGGTAATAGACACAGAAAAAATAGAGATCTACTCACCTTGCAGCCAGTGACAATATTATGGCCCCAGAAATTTGGTGCACATTTGTCACACATCTCTCCAACAGTATTGGGAGGGCAGATGCAGTGGCCACTGATGGGATCACAGTTATTACCAAAACGTGAACACTGACAGGCTTCACAGGAGACAGAAAAAAGACAAAACAGAGGAAAAGTTATCCCTTTAAGTGACAGCTGGAGAGCAGACCCTCACAGGGTTAGGCTCATTCCACCGAAGCCTTTACCATACAGTGAACTCTCAGCTATCTGTGGACACAGTGGGGCAGGAAAGGTAGGGTAAACCCAGAGAAACCAAAACCAGGAGCATTGCAACACAGGTTAACTGACGTTTAAGTAACTGCAATGAGAACAGAATGGGAAAAATCAAGGCATTGACTGTAGAAGTGCAGAGACTTCTGAGATGGTGGTATGGCTGTGGGAATATGGCTGTACAGTTTCTGGGCCGATGCTGTCTCATTGGAGAAGACGCCTGAATGCATCCAAGCCCCCTACTCAGGGTACCTGCAGCTTATTTAACCTCTTCCACCAATCTGAGCCAACCTGAAACTTCTGCTGCTGTAAACAGACTTTTCTTAAAGGGCAAAAAAGGGGTTTCAGTTCCCTTTACCCACGTAAATGCAGATTCAAGGTATGCAAGTGGTAAGTACTTATGGGGCACAAGATACCTAATTGCTTGGAGGAGCAGAACTGGTGCATGGTTATTTTCATATCCACTGTCAACATTACCCCTGAGGTCCGAGCAAAAGTGTCATAAGCAACCTATGGCTCTCGGAGTGATAATCTGTTCCCTGGGGTGTTTATAGGGCAGTATAACATAATGTTCATTGCTGAGGGCTGTATTTATGTTCATTGCCTTTACTGTATCAAATACTTAAATTCAAAGTAAAGCTAGGTAATAAAAGATGTGCAAAGATAGAACTCATATCTATAGTTCAAATAAGAAGTGACCTTTATTTTTCCCTATCAATGCTTTCAAAATAAGGTAACTGATGCATAGAAGACAGTAAGTTTTGCCTCCATCGTGCCAGGAACAAGACGTTTTGCATGCTACATAAAATCTTTTGACACGCTGTGGTTGGAAGATGTGTCAGAATGCATCTCACATTGGGAGACTGAGGCTTTCGGATGTGACAGTTCTTTGATGGGCTTCCATTTCTGACGCAAAATTGATTCAAAAAGCATGGAGGGAAAGAAAGCAATACAGCAAGAGTTTTTGCGTTTTTACTTTTATCATTATTAAAAAGAATACGGAAAAAATGTAACTCATTTCTTGCAAGCAGTAGTGAAATAGAAATCTCTTTTGTATCTTTGCAGCTAGAATGTCAACACTAACTGATGATGCTTTAGGGGTTTCTTTTAGCCTTTATGTTTTTTTTATTGCACACCAAAAAAAATCAAATTATATTCCTTTTGGATAAATGCTAGATAAAAGAAGTCCAATATTTTATTCGATACTAAACTGTCACCGTGGAATTCCTTTTTGTGCACTTTTTTCCTAGCGTGATTTGATATACTTTTATTAAATTTCTGATTTTCTCTGTGATTCATAATTTAAATTTTTTTTTGTCATTTTAAGGAATATATAAAAGCCTACTAAAAATAAGTGGGGAAAAAACAGCATTTTGAAAACAGAATTCTTTTCCATCCATTGTGTTAACTTTGGAACATCTAAAAATCTGAATTTTCTGAACATCTTTAGCTGTTGCAGCTGTTTAAAATATTTGATGGCCACATGCAGATACATTTTGATGTAAAATATTGTTTAGATCTACAGTAGCTCCCCACATCATCGCTGTTCCTTAAACTTTGTCATTTCATATCTGCCAAGAGAGCAGTTAAAATTTTAATGTGAAATCTTGTTAATTGCCCTCTCGTTTTCCTTCCCCAACTGTATGAAATTAACATTTTGTAGTACTTCACAATACTGATGTGCTCTTAAACTGTGAAATGTTAGAATATGAGACTAATCGTGAAAATAAACTATAGTATGTTTTTCCCCTCCATATCTGTTCTAAGGGCTTTAGGACTGCAGTTATCATGTGCATTTTATTTCCAGCTCCTCATTAGTGAGCCTGTGAACAAACCTTTCCCTTTTCCAAAGTGCCAATGTGTTTGAACTTTTCAAGGCGGTAAATATTTTCGGAGCCCTTCCTTCCCATGGGAGACAATACCACAGAGTAATGTTTTCACATATGATCTTTAATCCAGCCTGGCTCAAGGTTTATCAACACTACAGATGAAATTGAATTTTGCTGCACAGATGTGGGTCCTGAGGCCTCAATGTTCCTTTCATACAAAAAAAAAAAAGGGAGTAAAAGAAGGGCAGGGAGGAACGTTTGCTGCTTCTGCTGCCGTTATGCGTGGAAAAGGAGGGGGAATAGGATGCTGGGCATGGTAATTTCTGTTTCTGGAAAGAATACAGCTTCTGCCTGAAGCATAACAGCAGCAGTACTGTTGGCTTTATAGCACTTCACCACCAGCAAAGAACGCTGTGGAACCATGGCCATTCTGGTGCCCCAGCAGCCAACCCCAGTATCTACGTCTCCTGTGATCACACCTAAATAAGTCTATGAGAATTTAAAAACACAGTTCTGTTAGTGGAGATGGATATTTCCCCGTGAAGAGGCCTACAGATTAGGTTCTTTTCAATCTAGTGGTCTGTATTGCTTTAAGGACAGGAAGCGTTCATTTCAGTGTTTGACTTAACGTCCAAAAGGACAGACATAAATGTAAAGAAGTGGCTGGAACTACTTACGTCTGATGCTAGAGTTTCAGCACCTGGAAAAGCATGCTTTTCATGTATTTACACAAGGGACACAGTAGAGAATTTTATCTGAAGATCTTGTTGTACACAAAAAGTATACAAGTAAGCAAGATCCTAAATATTACTGTATAGAGATTCAATGGAAAAGACCAACCATGCAAGGACAGTGAAACAGTTTGTGATAAAACTTGAAGCAAAGGGATTCTTTTTTTTTTTTTACTGTTCACATCCCTTCAAGTTGATGTGATTTGGCAAGCACCTTAATCAACCTCCTATGATACTCTTACCTAACTAAGTTATAGGAACTTCATAGAAACTTTTTTGGCAGGAAGTACATGGAGAAAAGGACATTCCTGTTCCTTCTAGACATGGCAGTTTAGCCATAAACTGACCTTAAAATAGCAGGAATTGCTTGGGTCTTTTCTTGCCAATCACCGTCCTTGCCAAGCGACTGATTTACCGGGCTGTCTATGAAAATACCTACCTGTCAGGAAAATTTACTAGGCAATCCAAAACCAGCCAAACTTGAATTTCAGTAATAAACAAACAAACAAATAAATAAATCTGCAATTGGCTGTAAAGAATTTACATACGAGTACAGCCTCCTTCTTCAAAGTTGTAAAATCCATGAGCACAGCGGTCACACTTCTTTCCTGAAACTCCAGGCTGGCAATAACACTGTCCATCTCCATTGCAGTCAAAGGACTTGGAACCAAAGGAGTTGCAGTTGCAGGGAACACATCCTCCTGAAGACTGCAGGCCAAATGTTTCAGGCTGTCACAGAAAGGAAGAGCAGTTAGTACATGAAATGATTACCAGGAGAAAAGAGGAAAAGCTGAGAGTGTAGGGGGATCTGGGTGCTTCTTTCCTTTTCATCACTGAAATGCTACTCTTAACAGATTAAATTGTAGCAGTAAAACACTAGGGCAAGGGCATTAAATACCCTGCACAGTTGAAAAAGAATACGGATTTCAGACTGTTGCCTGATGCTGTAATGAATGTCCTGCAATGTAACACATTTTCTATGAGGTTCTGTTCCCATAAGTACAATTCACATAAGAAATGGAATGTATGTCAGTGCCATATACATATCCTGTGTCTGGGTTGTAAGATTATGTCAGGCAGTTTGTTGCTAAGAGAGTGAATTCAAATTCTTAGCTGTGAATGGAGATTGATTCAACTGGAAAGTCTCTGAACAACTAGATTTTATCTCCTCTGACCTGGGGCAATGCCTGTCTGTATACAGTATCCTGTAACTCGAGGGTATTTCTTTTGAATGATACTTAGGAGTAACTTTAGAAGAACACAGATGTAATGTGTTTGTGTACATTACAAGCAAATAATGGGAATGATCCATTTTTAAGATAAAAACTCTGTCTTTGGATTAGGTCTAAGACTAAGATGGAAGTAATCAGTGAGCCACTGCTGCTTTTCTATTCTCATCCTTTGCTTGCTTTATTTGCATTGAGTACTGTAAAGTTCCTACAGAACCGGAATAGATGTTATCAACTATAGTAGTAAATTTCCTTTTTAAGTCCACTAGTGGAGTGCAAAAAGTATGCTTGTAGAGAAGGGAAGACGCATTTGTGTACTGTAATGGAGTTCTGCACAAAGCTTTTAACTAACAGACCCCATGGGTTTCACTGCACCAGCTAACAGAGGCCCCCAGGAACAAATGGTACCTGATACTGAGTCTCCTTCTATGGAGACATTCAAAACCCGACTGGACACGTTCCTGAGTGATGTGCTCTAGGTGGTCCTGCCTTGGCAGGGGGGTTGGACTAGATGATCTTTCTCGGTCCCTTCTAACCTCTACGATTCTGTGATTCTGTGATTCTGTGATATTCAAATCCTGAACTCAGTCTCGAGCTAGAATGACTTAAAATGGGAGTACTTTTCCACTTTTTTTTCAGGTATGATGATTTTCAGAGAATCTTGAAATTCAAATGATATTACTAGCTTCACTTGAAATTGATATTACAACTTTTAATAGTAAAGATCTATCAGAACCTTTGCTAGGAAGGCAAAACGTTAAAAATGAGATATTAAAAAGACCACTGATAATGAATATAAATGGAACAAAGTGGGAAATATTTACCTTTACAATGTACTACTGTGTGACCTAGGCATGTAGTGTTAGACTTTTAAGTAGCATCCATCAGTACAGATTTTTCAAGTCAGCAACTGAAGCTGCACTGACTTACATTATACATAGATATGCTCCACAGTGGAACCCTTAACCTCCTGTGTAGGTGAGTTCCTGGTGACTTCAGAAGGTTCCATGTAAATGTACTGAAATCTGATCTTCACATTCCTACAGAGAATCTGCTTATAGGTATCAGAATACAGGAACACACCTATGGTCAGAATTTGGCCTGAAGAATCATATGAACCTAAACAAAAGCTTGATTATACTTATAATAAAGAATTATCCCAATTTTCATTTCCAAATTCTATATTGAAATGTTTTGCCAATTACATACACCATACAAAACATGGTATATCGGAGAGAAAGAAATACTCAAACTCATATAATTAAACTCCAAGGTGCAATTAAATATACAGACTATCTCTAAAGATTTCTTTTCCACAGGAAGAAACACACGGAAATGTGAATATGCAAAAATCTCAGGACAGACATTCAGATTCATGCAGTGAAGTAACCAATGCACACCATGCAGCTCAGTTCCCAATAGAAAGTTTCATAGGATCTAATAAATTCTCTTTTATATGGGTGAAAGCCAGAAAAAGTCTGATACACTAGCACTCCACACCACATGAAGGAAGAAAAGATCACTAGCATGCTGGGTTGTGTTCTGTGATGAGCTCTGCACAGTGTAAAGACATTTGGATCAGTCATGCAAACCCCCCAAGATGAATCCCCCTCAGCAAAGTTTGTTTACACACAGAAATTCTAACAATCACATTTACTGAACAAGAGATAAGAACCTGGATGATAACGAGGAAACAGTGAATTTTCCAAATAGAATAGAATAGAATAGAATAGAATCATTAAGGTTGGAAGTGACCTCAAGGATCATCTAGTCCAACCATCCCCCCACCACCTATTACCCACTAGACCACGTCCCTATTATAATCCATCCCCATATCAGTGTATATTGTGTTTGTGTGGGTAACAGTTAAATGGGATATGTTAAATGGGTAAAAGCTCGTGTTCTTCAAGGGAATCCACACAAGCAAATATGACATGGTTCCCAGAGTCTGACTGAGGAGGAAAAACACTGCCAGGTATTTTTCAAACTGGGTGTGATAAGTGTGGAGGTTTTGTGTTGCAGGAGAAAATAGTTGCATCATAATTACTTCATTTTAGGAAATAAGTTGCTTTGTTGGTATGTGATAAACAATGAATTTTGGGCATTAGATTCAAATAATGGGCACTTCACCTGGTGAAAAATGGCTCAAATAACTGGCCATATTCACTAGTGAGAACTTTTAATGCTTGGATATTTCAGGATTAGGTCTTAACACTTTTCCTCTGGGCGTGATCCTTCTCGCAAAGTCCTTAAGCTTTTGATTCTTGAATTATTAGAAGAGGAAGCCTCATAGTGCCGAAGGCCGTGAAAATCCCACTGATTCCACTGGCGTACGTACATCACTCATACATTTTGTGCGTACTGCTGTTGATGGTGTTACTTTTGGACTTACTCTGGTATTTGGCTTCTGACCTACATTGTCATTTCGACTATGAGCAGCCTAAAAGGCTGCCTAGCTTTTGAGCTTCTCTGTTTCTTGGTAATTTTGTATATTGTAGCACAGGTATTTAAAATAATAATTAAAAAAAAAGCCTGTGAGAGCTCCAAACACAAGCGAATACGAGATTTCAGCCCATGCAACACACACAGTTTCTGATTACCGGAGTAGCAGGCCGGTAAGCACCCCGCGGGCACCCACTGACACTGCTGACGCCCCATCTCCGAGGAAGGACTCGGATCTGCTGACTGCTCTGTGCACTTTCTTTCAATTTAGGCACCTTTCTGCTGATTTCACAGCGCCTGCCCATGAATCCTGATTTGCAGATACATCTTCCCGACATGTCACATTGCAGTGACATGGATCCTAAAGCACTGCAGCCACAGGGTATACAAAACAGCTTTTCCGGGGCCCAGAAGTAGCTGGGCTTTAAGAATGAAAAGTAAACACTGTTAGAAAGTGAAGATAATGAAACTACAGCAAATAAAAGAGTACAAGAACAAGGATAGTAGTAAACACAGCATTAAAAAGATTAATTCCAACCAACGCCAATATTGTATCAACACGCTTGACATATTTTCTGTGAATGTCATGCAATCTGTCCAAATTCCATTGATACCAACAATTTTTCTTTGAACAGACTCTGTAAATACTGTTGAAAATAGAGTGCGAGCAAACGTCTTCAGAAATTACACAGTTTACACAGGGTGAAAATGATCCTTGTGATTTCTGCCAAATTATTTATGTGCTTTAAATTACACACACTCAGAGGTGTTTTGAGGACACTGGTCTAACCCTCAAGTCCTCACACTGAGCTAGAGAAATGTGCAGCCAGCTGTAACATATTCCTTAGCAGCCTAAGAAACTCTGTGCTGTGAAAGCTCATGAAATGCTGGTTTTTTGCAGTGATTTATGAGACAGCAAAACAATGTTAAGGCAAAAGACGCTTTCACCAAAAAAGAATACATTATTTGGACAATGCAAGAAGAACACCTAAGAAAAAAAGATTAAAAGCAAAACATTTACAGAAGTAAACTAGCATCCTGCTTTTTTTCTTTTTTTAAAGCAGATGTTATTGATATTTTGCAACTCTCTGGGATTTTCCTCGAGCTGCAATACTTTTAACTAATTTATTTATAACAGACATTCATAATATACAGTATACATACCACATCCAAAAATGTACTTGTATGTACAGTGAGGCTTAAAATATATTTGCACGCAATGGTCTGCGTTTTGTTCTAGAAAACCTTTGAAAAACCTTTCTAGAAAACAGTTAAAAACAAGCCATTTTACCATTCTGTACATAAGAACAACCCATATATGTTCTTTAAGTGTATAATGAGCGAAAAAGAAAAACTGTCCAAACTGAAACTGTATTTAGTCATGAGAAACGTGGACGAAAACTGAGAGAAAATAGCATTTCTTGTCACTCACCTGGCAGAGTTCGCATCGGCGCCCAATGACATTGGCTTTACACTTGCACTGGCCTGTCAGGGAGTCACAGATCTCCGAGAAGGAGCCATTGATATTACAGTCACAGGCTGCAGAGGAAGACGAAGGAGGTATCAATGTATTTCCTAAAACACACATGCTGCTGAAGCTATCTTGAATAAACAAATGTTTTACAGCGTGGCTTTTGCCACCCTCAGAAATCCAAGAAGGCAGGCCCAAGTAAAGCAAGAAGTTGTTACTCCCATACGGTGACAACACACACTAACCTACCCACATTAATGCAGAATTTTGCTCCAAATTGTTACAGTGAGAAATTTTGTCTTAGAATCATAGAATCACTAAGGTTGGAAAGGACCTCTGAGATAATCAAGTCCAACCGTCAACCTAACACCACCGTGCCTACTAGACCATGTCCTGGAGCGCCGCATCTATGCGTTTTTTGAAGATCTCCAGGGACGGTGATTCAACCACCTCTCTGGGGAGCCTGTTTCAATGCCTCACTAAAAGTCTTGACTTCATAAACAATTTGTTTTATGTGCACCTCTCAGATCAAAAGAGGATGTTTAGGGCATATTATGGATGTGGTGATGGAGAAATAAGGTTTTAAAGCAATAACAACTTTGCCTTTATATTTTAATTAGTGCCAAATTTCTGAACTGAGGGGATGGTGGGAAAGGCAGGGCTCTCTCCCTCTTGGAAGTTGCTCCTTCAGAACAGCCTGGCCATTGCCCTGAAACTTGGAGTGGGCAGGGCGGTGCTGAGTGAAAAAAAGAAAGGGTCCAGACCCTTACAGAGAGTGCGTATGGGATTTAGCTCTGGCAGGTGGGAGTGCTGCTGCTCCACAGGCTGGTCCTGCTGCCATGGAGTCCAGTCTGTGTTAATGCAGTAGGCAGGAAATGTTGACAGGCTGAGGACCCAGAACAAGGTTACCATCTGGGGGGCTTCGCTACTGGGGCAGTAACCTCTGCACCCCCCACAAAAGCTCTTCCTCACAGTGAGCACCCTGGAGTACAGCTGAGAAAGAGACAGGATTATCTGCTCCTGTGACTCTCTGGTACCTCTGCCTGAGCAACAGCATCACAGCTCCCAGAGGAAATGGACCCCAACTGGCTAGCCTAACTCATCACAACACTCTCGTACGGATTTCAAATGGCAGTGGAAAGGAACTGCTGTTTCTTGAGGAAAATAACAATGCTTTTGGCTTATAAATTCTCATGGTTTTGGGACAAGAGAATTTTTGGGAAGCTTTCTGTCACCCTTTATGGCCTTTGACCAAAATTCTTTTGTCAAGTAGAGATGAGGGATGAGGGAAAAATCCCTTTAGGATTCACAGGAGAGAAGAGGGATGTGATTGGGTGTCACAGGGACTATGCCATGCAGTCACCAACTCCACCAGTGTGAGCTGGTTCCTGCACGTCCTTTTTTTTCCTAGAGGGTAATGAATCCACATCTCTATATTGATTATCAACGTACTCTGTAAACCAGGGCTCCAGTCCACTTTTTGCCTTCCAGTAGTGCCCTGACTGCATGTATTGGTCTTTCTCGCAATGTGACAGCTTCATTTTAAGAAACACTTAAGAATCCCAAAAGTGAACACATGGTGGTCACATACTTGCATGTCACAAGGTGTCATTTGAAACAAAGCAGTTATTTTTTTTCCTATGTATAGACTATTACAACAGCAGCTTCCTCATTACTTTACTGGACTTGCTACACTGTAAATGGAAAGCATTATTTTCTGCTCTTCTCCCCACTTTCGAGATATTCTGCAAAAGTTGCTTCTTTAAATTGAATTATGCTTCTATTTAAATTGAAAGTGAATTATGACTTCCCAGTCTGTTCATGGCCTTATTTCTCAAATGTTTGCAAAGATGTCTTATATTCTGGAATAAGTAACAAAAAAACATTGGACTCTCTTATCAGTCTGGTAACACCTTCAGAGGTTTTGATCTTTCTGTTATGCAATGTATTTAAAAAATGTAAACATTTAAAAACATTTCTTCTATAATTAACATTGCGTCTCTTTTCCTTTTACTCTCATGTTTCAACACTAAATGAATACATAATTTATTTCTTTCATCCTATATAGAGCCCTTCTACTATAATTTTTATGTTTTAAAACTGTCAACATTCCAAACTGCACACAGTGACAAGTAGCACATATATATGTTTTGAGTATCTAATTAAAATGGTCAGCAGTGAAAGATGATGCATACACCCATACTCACGAAACCACAATCCTCACTGTAAATTAACAGTATTTCACCACCCTTTTTACACAGACCTCAAACAACAAAGCCTGTATTACTTGCATCATTTTGCTTATCAGGCATATGACACAAACAGAACCAGAAAGAAAATTTACACTGTTTTTACAAACAGATGAGTTTGTCCTATTTGTATTATATATATATTATATATTGCCACAGATGGCATAACTGCCACAGATGACTGAGTGCAGCACAGAGGTAAGGAAGAATTTGGAAGTCAAGGCTTCGATTGTTTTTCTTGGCTCTGGCAGTATGTACATATAGAAGAAACATACAGTTTCTTCTATACATAGTCAGGGCTATTCATCTACTAAACTGTTACTCAATCTGACAAATTGCATTTATCTCACCTAAAGCCTTCCCATTCATTCACCTCCACTGGGAAAATTAGCTATTGTCCAAGCCTCCAAAAGGTTGCTATTATATAGTACAGCCCATCAGAGAAATTTGTCATACTTTCTCCCCAAATGACACTGGTCAAGACCTTTCTCATTCTCTCTTGATTTGTATAAATGTTTTGGCATGTGTATTTATAATCAACCTACACACATATTCACCTCCAATGGTAGTGCCTGCACACAGGTGCACTTGAATATTAGCTTTAATTCATCTCACAACACTTAGCTCTACTATCATCAGCACAACCTCCAGGTATTTGCTTCAGTACACTGCTATTTCACACCAAAAACCAACCTCCTACAATCAAATCAAATAAGCCTAGGACGTTTGCTCAGTGTTCTTAGATTTATTATTTTGTACAGACACACCAAGAAATTTGGCGACACTATAGTGATATAAATTTGTACTGTCATTTGAAATGGTTAATGCACATGGCAACAGCACTGTACTGAGAAAGAGCAAGAAACATTTCAAACAATAATTTGAAAGCAAAATTCATGCTTTGCAATACTCTTGGATTTGGCTTTTTAATAAGGAATGAAATTGAAAACAACAAAGTAAAGGCACAGTTCCTCTGATATTGTAGCTGCAGGGCAAACTTCATGGAAGTCTGCAAAGGAAATAAAAAATCATATGCAAAAAAGAAAACCCACATGAAAGACGGAGAGGAGATGAATACAAGGTAACTGTGAGCACATAGCTATGAATACATTAGGGGGCTCTCCTTGTCAGTGATACTAACAACAAAAGCAAAGCTTGTAATTTTACATTAAATATGTATTTATTTTTAATACTTTTTTTTAATTGTATGTTTTCTGAACTCTCCTCATATTACATCTCTTCCCCATGCAGCTGCCACTACTGTAGAAACAAGC
Organism: Psophia crepitans; assembly: GCA_013399095.1. NCBI lineage: Eukaryota > Metazoa > Chordata > Aves > Gruiformes > Psophiidae > Psophia > Psophia crepitans. The sequence goes on from VWZZ01001094.1 coordinate 138,919, forward strand.
TGCTGGAAGCTACGATTTTTGAAATATACTTCTTTTTAAATCACATTACACACTTAACATCCGAACTATATGACATCATTCATCACTAACTGTTAACTCGAGCAGAGAATATACGTGATTGTCCAACTTTTATCCAGCATTGTATAAAGTAGGTACAGAAAGCATTTACAGAGGTCTATGTCTTCATGGCTATCTGTGATTTTACGTGTATCAGTATTCATTGGCCTTAGCTGAGAAGCTTGGTGATGCTCTGCATCTTGCTGGCTCTCATGCAGTCTCAGGTGGCCCAACAGAACTTAGTATTTGCACTGTCAAACTTCAGGCCACTAATACAGCAAATCCTGGAAACAGATGCCAGTGGCTCAGACTGTTGTCCTTGCAACACAAGCTGCAGAAGTGGTCCCTGCATTCCTACACACACACACACACAGAGCAATGAGACAATGACCCAGCTCTTTTACTTGCATAATTTTGTCCTGATAAAACACCTTTGTACTCAATGGAGTTGCTCTGAGTTTATTCCAATGAAAGAAAAGGCTTAAATCCTTGTGACAGTGAACTACAAGACTCTGTTCTGTCAAGACAGTTTACAACCTGTTGTATTCCATTTCTCAGAATGGGCTGGAAGGTTATGAGATGAATGTTTTTAAGTTAAAAGCACTTATTCTGCCTAATAGATGCGTTCTGAATTGTGCCAGCAATGGCTCAGAGAGAGTCATTGCCTCCTACAGAAGCAAAAGCTCCTGCTCCTACCAAATCCTCCATCTGCCCTCAGTAATTTCCTGCAGTCACTGTGGGGAAGTATGAGCTCGGGGTCATATTTAAACATGCCACCATTCATCTGAGAAGTGGTAGCTTGCTGCAGTGCCAGGTATCTTCCTCCAGAGCATTTTAGAAAATATGTCAGATCTTAGACTCTGCTTTGCAGGAGGTGGGAGAATCTTGCCCTGTTAGAGGCAGCAGCTCCAAACTCTTACTGAAGGTCACATAGATGGGAAAGAGGCCACAAGTGCTGTCAAAGTTCGAACCTGCAGTAACTTAAATACCACTCCCCCCTTTCAGCACCGATCTTACCAGTTAATGGGATTTCCCTGGATGGCATTTTTAGTGAATTGTTTTCATTTATTTATATTTATTTTTGTAGATCTGACATTTAGTATAACCTTTTGTATCCATGCAATGCTCCACTCTCCCAGGTTTTTTCCATGTCTGCTTCATTACTGCTTCAACTACAGCAGGAAGTTTTTTTAATATGTTCTTCTTTCTATTTACTTTGAAGTCGCCCTGTTCAGATGCAGATGCAAGTAACACACTTGTTATTAGAGGTGTAAGTACACTGTATCATTCTCCTGCTCACACATACAGAGGCAGTCTTTCTCTCAGGAACATGGATATAGGATAGATCAATACTGTCAGGAGCAGTAAAAGTTCATGACTTACGTTGACAGTTCTTTGCATCAAGAGCATCACCAAAATATCCATCAGCACACCTCTCACAATATTGGCCTGTTGTACCTGGCTTACATATCAGGCAAGCACCAGACAAGCTGTCACAGCTGCCAGGAATGGAGAAGTCAAGGTTGTCATTACACTGGCACGGCTGGCACGATCTCCCTGGTATTAGAGGTTGTCCAAAATAGCCTTCTGCACACCTAAGGTAAAAGACATCACCAGTTAGGACCCTTAAATAACCCTCTTATTAGAAATATTTAATTTTGTTGCCTCACTAATCACCAAAAATATTTTATCTTCTTTCAAGTATTTCTTATGCATCTTTTCTCTCTCTCCCTCCTTTTCCTTTTTAACAACACTGTAGATACAGTACCAGCTGAAATCCTGCCAGTTCTGCTAGTAATTAGATTTCAGTGGGAGAACAATCTTGTCACTGGCACTGAAGACGAGACAAAGCATAATAAGAAATCTGTCTATTGGCACACTGAAGGAATTCAGGTCCATGTTAGATAGGCTTTGTATTTCAGCACATCATGTCTGGATGTTCTGTACTCATTCACCAGCAAGCCTGATAATTTTTTCCCTCTACCTTAAAAACTTGTTTAGTTTAGAAAGACAGATTTAGAAAGTAATACAAACATAAACTTGTTTACCTAACAGGATCCTCCCCTGACTTAGCCTTCCCCTAATCTACTGCATGGTCAGATTTCTTTAATTAATGGATTGCTCATCTCTGTGTATAGGCAGGTAACAAAGTTTGCTCATTATCACAGAAACTATGTTGGTGTGTACTACACCTTTCGTGTTTAAAAACATCACCTTATTTTCCACCTCGCCCACCAGCAATTTCCTGTGAGTACCATGTAAAACAGGTTAGTGAATCTGACCTAACACGAGTGTGTATTTAAAGCAAATTTCTACTCGTCTCACAGCCTATTTCCTATTTGTATTCTGATCTGCTTTCCCTTTCCATTACATTTGCTCATGCTTCACAGTAAGAGCGACTTGTAGATAGTGAAGAAATATAAGAAAAACTGCCCAGTTCCAGCTAATGAAGTTATTCATGTGCATCTCAGACGAACTCCAATTAGTGTAAAGAAAGCAAACAGTACATAAAACACATTGCATAAATCAATGTATCCTACTAGTTTAAAGTCAGTTTGAATGCAGTTCTAATGCAAATAGATATTCCTTTCTGCTTTGTAATAGTAGTGGATGGTATGGTCGAGCAACGATTTTGCATACCATCCTAATACGGGAATGGAGAGCTCCACTATGCTTTCACTCTTGTCCCTTTATGCTCATCAAGTCCATCCTTTTGCTTGCATCCAAGATATCTCAAAAAGCTTCCTACTGGATCCTAAACAAAGATGTCTAAACGTTTATTAAGTAGTATTCTATTTAATCATTCACTATCATTAGCAAAGGTTATAAAAATGGGTAACAGAGACTAGGGAGGAAATTATAGATGGATCTAATGGAACAGGTTTTTTGTAGTAAGGTATTTACACAAGGTAGGATTTTTTCCCACTCTCTAAAAATACCCACAATGTAGACCACAGGTGAATAATATGTATAAATAATCCAGTGGTTTGGGTGCATGTAACCACTCAAGAACATTAGTAAAATTTTCACAGTCTAGCGCACTGTGCTTTACTCCTTTAGCACAGCCATCTCTCACAATTACCTCCTCACAGCAGCAATACATGAAAATCTTGACATTAGAATAATTCAGGCATTTCATTTTCAGAATCTTTCACAATGTAGCCACGTATTGTACCTCCTTGAATTCCCTGCAAAGAAATGGGTATCTTTTCCTTGGATGGAAGGAATCTCAGCAGCTACAAAAGACTGATTTTCAGTTTACTTTCACGAAAACAAGTTGGCTTTTTTTCAGAGATGATATCTCAGTTACAAAGCCCAGGAATGTCTCTTAATACATGTAACAATTAATAGCCATGTTTTATCAAAGCCAAAGAATAACTGGATAATTTATGCAGTTACCTTATTTTACCTAAAATGGATCATGCATGAAGTTCACCCACGCTTTGCTGAGATGCTTCTCACTTGTTATCGGCATATTTGTCATAAATCTGTATCTTTTGGTACTGCTAATCTATTTGACTTCACTTAATGTGTATTCATTTTTCTCTTTCACTTTCATTTAAGGGCTAGTCCTGTATCTGATAGCATTCACAGAAACCTACCAAGCAGTTCACAGAAAAACTACTCCAGGGATTTGTGAGACATGCACTGCTAATCATTTCCTTCTGTTAATAGCAGGAGACCTTGATAACTCTCTGTATTCTCACCAGTTTAGGCTTTGCTAATTAAAATTAGCAAAGCCCACTACCATCACATAGCTATGTTCTACTTATATATAAAATCTTGAATCCAGATTCAAGATGATCCTGAAAGTAAGGGTAAATCAGTTAAGCTTAAAAGAAAACTGTATGCGTATATCTATGTGTAAATTCTTGCAATTTTATCTCCCACTTCTCCTGAAGTTGCAAGGGAAGATTAAAAAATCCACTTTCACTAATTCCATCTTTATTGTCTTAAGGACATTTCTACTTCAGCTACTCTTCTCAGATTCAAAGTATTGCATGTTTGGCAAGGCTCTTACTGAAAAAAACCCAAACAATAATGCATGTGGAATGGAAAATTAATCTTACGTATTACACAAAATACATATCTAAATAAATGACTGCTAAGTACAGCAGAACACCTCTGAGATGAAAAAAAAAACAAAAATAGGAGCAAAAGCTGTGAAGAAAGATTGTTTCTATATTTTTCTTTCTTCCCCTATGGTCACCTTTACCCTCAAATGTAGGTGTGTCTGTGACTGACCCCATTTGTTTTTATTCGGCATAACTGGTGCCAAATACAGGGCTACTATGTAAACGTGGGGGGGTGTGTGTGTGTGTGGATGGGGGGTGGTGGTGTGTGTGTACATGTACTGGGTCTGGCTGGGATGGACTTAATTTCTTCATAGCAGGTGTTGTGTATATACACATATATGCACACGAACACAGGCCTATTTTGTGCATTTCTTTATATTTACTGTGGAAAAAAAACCCTTGAGACAGAGTTAATTTAAGGCTGCAAATCCAAACACTTCAAATTCTGGAAATACTATTTTTCCAGTTGCGTTGAAACTTACGTGCATTCAACCTGTGTACAAAATGGGGCAAAAGCCCTGTGGACAAACGGCTTGTGAGCACGCAGTTAAAAATCTTAACTCAGGTGCACAAGGCAGAGGTTATTCTTGTATGACCAACTATAAATCTTGCATTTTCTCATGTCAGAGTGCCTACTTTTGCAAGCTGTAAACAATCCTGCATAACACATTTGTTGCATCCAATCTCCTGAATGTTTGACCCTTTTCCCGTTAGCACCACAACACGGACTTGTACTTCTGGCACTAGTGGAGAGTTGTGTTAGTTAGAAGGAGCAGCAGGTTGAAGCCAAAGATTCACAGGGGACTGCGGCTGGTGGCACTCTGTGCTAGACCTGAAGAAAAGGGCAGGAGGGAAAGGAAGAAAGGACAGGACCCAGCTCACCCTTCTCCTCCCACATAAGTTACACTGACCTCTTATCTCTCCTTCTAGGATGAAAAGGTCACTGGAACAATACTCATAAATGAGGGAGTGCTACAGGAGAAGCTGGACTCTCACCCACTGTGTGCTCTTGTCTATATGAAGACTGTGTAGCTGGAAAATGCACATCATCATCCTGTAAATGTACTGGGCTCAAAGAACAGCTTTCTGACATTCCCATACGGCCTTTCTATGGAGTTAGGAGAGTGTCTGTGCTGCATCATACACCTTGGGAGAGTGCACAGTGAGCAAAGGAAGAACATAAGTCTAATTTGCTGGGGAAAAGCCTTCATTGTGGAAGCTGGGCTTTCTCTATAATTACAGTGATGTGGTAACTCCAACATCGTTTCTATCTGCAGTTTTTTTGATGGTGTTATGAGCTGGATCCCTCAGAACACTGAGCAGTTTTGGCAACATTTTCTGGAAGAGTTCAAGTGAGATAAGTAACAATTCTGTTTTGTTAACTTTTTTCTAACATTTTACAACACAGGTGCAAATATATATGTCTATATAAATAAATAAAAGATCTTTTCTCTCTAGGGGGTAGAGGGTGATTTTGGAGGCCAAATAAGTACAGTACTGTGTATGTTCACTTCATGATGTTTAGTACTTCATGATAATTCAGGGCTGTTCAGTTAATCAGTCATGTGGCTCAGATCGCTTGTCACTTTGCAGTTGCTAAAATGAAAGAGAATTTCATGTAAACTCTTTTAGCAATTACACAACCACTATTAATAGCAAAAGGCAACATGCTTTCTCCTGTTCGTTATTATAGACAGCTGCGGGCATTTCCAAGCAACTTGTTACAATTAAAAACAAATATTTCCGTGAACATGGGAATTAATAGACTAATTTCCAATAGATTTACATCTCACAGTTGCAAGGCTAAGGGCTGATTATTTGCTTCAGGATGTTGCTATTCAGCAGGGAGTAATCTCTCAAGCTACAGCAATGCTTTTTCCCTGCCCTGTGAAAGTTTTCTTATGGGTAGACCATTTAATAATCTCTCTCTGTCTCACTCGTTCTCTCTCTCTCATGTATTCTCTGCTGTTTAATCGGGTGTGAGTTCACACAGTGTTCTCCCCCTTAGCTATGACATGTCCTGATCTATTAACCTCTATTCAGCCACTTCTTTTCGCAAAACGTTCAGGAACAATGATTATCTTTGAGACCTCCTACCCTTCTGTCAAATTCGGTTGAAACTGACCTGCAAGTTCAAATGTCTTTGCGGGCAGCCAGACAGACATGCACAAAAAGATCACACCAGCCTCATTTCCTTAAGAAACAGGCTAAAATCCAAGCCTGTCACTTATTCAGATTCTGTCCTGCTACATCTGCAGCCTGTGCTCCAACTCAGAAATAGCACTTGTTGCTAATGGAAGCTGTCAATGACCCTGCATTGACAAACTGCCACCAAAGTGCTCTTGATGTGATTTATTCCTGCCATCATTAACTTCGCAGCCCACTAGCTGAAAGAAGGTGATGACTTCCCAGACAGACAGGAAAAGACAGGCAGAAATAGCACGCAGCAGGAACAGACTCAGTGATGATGGGTGGAAACAGGTGACAGCCTGCACTCTCACTTCAGGACAGATATAGCACAACAGGGGATTTAAAAGGAAGTAGTTGTAAATGTAAATTGGAAAAACAGGACTAGAGGGCGATTCACAGTGTATGGTCAGGTTCATGCTTTTCTGGTTGGCTTTCCTCTTGGTTCACTCCTACTTTTCCTCATCCCAACCTGAATAGTGTAAGCCTTCATTCAGAAGACCTTACCTTTTTTTCAGGATTTACGTTGGAAAATAAAGGCAGCTCATGGTAGTGCCAAATGGCAAAAGCCTATGAAGGAACAGAAGCGCCATGCTTTCATGCCTCAAACCTGCCTAGCCAGGTTGTTAGATAGTTCTCTGACTCCTTCAAGTCCTTGTAAAAAGGTGCCATTTGCAGGGTCACAGGGGACCGGGATCGTGGAGCCAAAGCCAATGCTGATTCATCACGACCTCCAAACAACAAGCAGAGGTCCCCTGGCACACTAACTACTCTTGAAAGCTCTTCCATCCACAGAAATCCCAAGGGACTGAAGGCGTGCAGACAGTGATGATATCCCTCGTCTATGTGGTCTCACCTCCTGCGGAAGGGGGTTCCCGGGAGCTTAGCACCAACACTCACACTAGCCTTCTGTTTTGTTAAAATTGTCCATGTGATCCTTTCAGAATAACAGGGTGTAAGAAGGGGAGAGAACTTTCTCTCTCAGTACTAACATGTCACTCAGACCTGTCATAGCCAAAGACAGACGACTTTTTTTTTTATTTCTCTTTTGTATAGGTAGCAGTAAGTGTAGGAAATATATATTGAGCTTTTCTATGTATTTGACAAAGAAGAATTATCTTTTTTTGTTATTAAAACCTAGCTTGCTCTACTTGCTAAATAAAGACTGCAACGGGAAACTAGAAGCAAGAGAAATGTAAAACACTTTTTTTAAAAATAAAGTCAACAAATAACTTATTAGAAGAGCTGTATTTTCACTGCATATTAACTTCTCTAAAAGAGGCATCAGTAATTTATTGCATATTGATTCACCATCCTCTAAACATTCAAATGACAAAAGAGAAAAAATAATTATAAAAATCTCAGAAGAGTGACAGAAAAGCTAGAAGAATCATTTTAAAAAAAGACTCTCGCTTCTCGGCAAATGCTTCTTGGAAGCTTTGCACTGTACCATAGAGTAATAAAAAAAGCATTAGAAATATACAAACCCATGGACACAATATCAGAGGAAGATGCACAGGAATTTCTTCAGTGAGTTTCAGAACACAGGAATGGGGATGAGAAATGGAAATTAAAAAAACAAAAGTAGAACAGTGCCATGTAATCAATACTTTTGTTTCAGATCTGGTATGGTTAAAAGCACGGTGCTTGCTTACCTTTCACAGCGTGGTCCCGTGTACCCAGCTGGGCATGCATTGCATATTAATCCACGACTTTGGTCAAAATGGCATGTCGGGCTAAAGCTGGGTTGTTGATATTGGGTAAGAAGAGGGACAAGGAAGAAACATAAAGAAAAGATGGTTAGCAGCATAGGTCTTTTCCTACTTCAGAGATCGTTACTTTGCAAAACAGTGCCCAGAAACAGTGATTCTGGTGTAGGACACGGGGCTCAAGTTTGACTCCAGCCAATTGAATTTGGAATGACTCTGCTATTTCTGCGACACTGAATATAGAGTAACGGATGGCAGCATCCCAATAGCCTGTTATTATGGGACTTGAGCCTGCCACCGAGTGGTCTGGATACTATTAAAAAGGCAGGAATGTACAGCTGTTTGTTTGTGCCCCCGAGGGCCTGGCAAAACAATCTATGCCATAATGTGGCCCTTATATAAATCTTTCTGAAGGGCAATTGATTTGAAAGCTCAGTTAACTTTGTGTATAATCGGCTGTGAAAGGAACTCAGTGAACAAGAAAGGGGAGGGGCAAAAAGGGAAATATCTGGTGCAGCTTCCCAGAGAGTGCATTTGAGTAAATTGAGTGTCAATGACATCAGGCAACAGGCCAGACAGGCACGCTGAAGTTTAAGAATAGCTTGCAGAGCAGAAACCTTCCCTCTTTGCTATGCTCTACTTATTTTTAGATGAGATTTTCGATTTTTGTTTTGTTTTGTTTTGGGGTTGTTTTTTGTGTGTTGTTTTTTTAATAAATAAGAATATCGTAGGCATTTGCAAGCTCCCCCTCTTGATGTCCATGTTTAACTCCGAACTGTGCTCTTTCACTGTTTCAAATTTGCTTTCCATAATCTTTCTCCCTTAACACACTTTTGTGAGGAAAACTCTTGACACTCTAAAAGACACCACATAGAAGAAGAGGCAACCTGTTCTTCTGTCATTCTGGAACGATTATTAGATAGAGACATCTGAGCACTTCTATAGGGCCTCATCTAAATAATAGTAATCAATTTTGGTCAACCAAATAGAAAAATAAAAAGAAAAGGAAAAAGAAAAAGAAAGAATGGGAGCAGGTGCATACTTGGGTGACTATTCACAACAGGAAAACAAAGCACCTATATGAAAAGCAGATACTAAACTTTTCTTTTGTAACCTAGGAAAACAGAAGTTGGGAAGGAATAGAATTGCTCTAACAAAGACATCAGAAGGAAGGCATCTTCAAGGTAAAAGTTCATGCTACAACAATAACAAATTGGCATAATTTGACCGATAAATTGAAGCACGATGAAAATAATAGGCATAGGGAAGACAGGAAAGCTTAATTGGAATCACGTAAAGTGATTACCTGCTGGTGACTGGACCTCATTTCTCAGGAGTCATCTATCCTATGATCTGACCTCAGTTACTCTTTATTCTGTTTCTGTTACAGATTAGTTCCATTTGTAAATAACCTGTCTGTCACAGGGCGGGTTATCCCACAGACATAAGAGATCAGTAAGAAAAATGTGGGAAGGTCAGGTCCAGTAAATACAGACACATTGGCATTTTCCTCTTTCCCATAAGGATTATGTTTGTGCTACTTTGCAATGTCATTCAATTAAGAATAGATTCACAAATGCATGAGGAACCAGTTGAAGTAACAATAATTGTTCATTCTATTTTTAAATAACAATGAAAGCAATTTTCAACTGAAGCACGCATTATCATTGAATCTAATCAGCAGCACCTGACTTATTTCAAATAAGATCCTGCTTGTCAGTCCCAACCTCACTCTTTCTAAGAGCTACTTTGAGGAGATGCTATCACAGCTCATTACAGCATTGCACAAGATTGACTGTACCACAGTTCCATCAAGAGCTTTGAATTCAACTGCAGAAATTTAAAGATAATAACAATAATAATAATAATTATTATTATTAGTAGTAGTAGTAATACTAATAATGTAATTGTTATTACTCAGCAATAATAATGAATAGCAGAATTTCCATGTTTTAAAGGGTTATGCTCACACCTTTGATTCTTTCTTTGACTGAAGTCAGCCTACATCTCAGCACTAAACACTAAGATAATTCTAGTTCACATGCTCTGAGTTTACTTGTGACCTTCCCAAGCTGAGTGAAATATCTTCTACCTCCCATTTCCAGTGATACAACATTCCTGCCAGGGTCTTCATTGTCCCGATTAAATTTATTGCCACTTCAAGAGAAAAAGCAGTAATTATCCCAGACATCTACACTCGGTAGAAAGGATATTATAGTAGTATGTCTGATAATTTCTAGCGGGGAAAAAAAAAGTTTATTTGAAACTAAGACTGTTAGAACAGTTTGTAACAGTCAGCATTAATGAGAAGAGATAAGGCGATGAAGTCAAGTGTGCATTACAGATGCCATTTTTAATATGGGTATGGATCTCATTTGCATCATATAAGTACAAATATGGAGATATATGCAAAAAGAGGAAAATATAGCCCAGGATCTAGAAAACAAGCTTAGACAACCTAATTTTAGTTTCCTGATTTGGCCAAGCGTTCTTTTCTGACATATGGCAAGTCACTTATCACTGTTGTGCTTCAGAAGGCAGTTTCATGATTGGCTTCAATGACTGCATATGGAAACTGCTGCCATTAGGAAACAGGAGAGGGAATGAGCAGCAGTTAAATTAGCTTAAGTTAACTATAGAACAGCATCGTCATCACCACATTTCTAAAATGGATAGAACAGTTCTCCTCCACCTTCTGTGGCATTGCAAAGAAAAAGCCTCAGGTGCTGTGAAAACAGTGACGAGAACCATTATAAACATCATAAAGAAATAAGACACCGCTATAAAAGACAAAACTAATTTCTTAAGATAAATATATCTCAGAGATTCATTACATGGACAATATCCTCTATGCACCAGAAACTTAGTACCAAGCTTAAGAGACCTACAGATGCCCTCTCATGCCATGTTAGGAATTAAATGTGACAGGAATTAAAATCTATAGACAGCTATTTATAATAATTTGTACATAAATTAGTCACTTGTTAAGTTATTCAGAAATAACATGACGTATACTACATCTGTACAGTGACATGAGCTTGGTAGAAATTTCCTTATTTTTCATGTGTGGGATATGGGAAGGAATCTGAATTGTTTACATACATTATCCCTAGCGTGCCAAACTCACTGCCAAATAAGTAAGAGAGAAAACTGAGTATTTTAACAGCCTTCAGGTAACACATTAAATCTCTAACAATCTCTTTCTTTCCTCATCAACCAATTTAGTAATTGGTCTAGAAGTGTGAAGTCATGAGAGCTTCAACCTTACACTGAGATTCTACCGAGCTTGAAGATGTTGTTCCCAGTTTTGCTTTTGGCCATTTTAGAAACAGGAAGCTATTGCACAATTCTAATGCAGGGCTAAACTTTGTAGGGTTCAAGACACCCACAGTTTCACAGTTCCAAGAACATCTATATTCTGTCTTTGTTTTGTACCTGTATTTCAAGAAAACTAAATATTAAAAAGGGGACTCTCTTGTTCAATTTCAGAAATGGAGGAGTAGCGCAGCCAGAACTCGGATGTATACATAATAGAGGTCTCCAGGCATTTTGCCAATAAAAACCTAAATTCAGTGTATTTGATTTGGTTTGTTGCACGTCTGCACAAGATATAAATGTGATAGTGTTTTCCCTGCTTTGTCAGTACGGTGTTCTCAAACAAGAGAAAGCGACGTAATTAACTATGCGCGGAAATAAGTATGTGAAAGCAATGAGGACGTCAGCAGAACCATGCCTGAGCAGCAGACATAATAAACCCATGTATATCTAATAAAACCAACTGAAGAGCTGTGATAACAGGAAGGCAGGCTCCCATTCTACAATCCCCTGGAATTTCTGCTGGTAAATGCTTAGATTATTGCTGCCCTGATCAGTGCAATTTTAATGGGACACAATGCCACTGTAGGCAATAGCGTTAGCCTGAACTACTTTCGAACAAAACCTGGTTCATCTGTGCCTGATGTTGGCACACTGCCACTCAGATGTCGTTTTCTTATTTACTTTCATCTTGCAGAGCTCCCTCTCTGTGCTGGTGGTAGCCACACATTTTACCCTGTAAACCTTAAGAAGTACTGCTTATAACCCTTAAATAGTGAAGTGCGTTTCATTGACAGAATCTGACTTCTGTTTTGGGAAAAAAAGGGGTGAAATAGAAGGTGCAGGGCTGAAGGGAAAAACAAACAAACAAACAAGCCTCCAGTGGGTTTATCAGCTCTTACAGCCACTCAAAACTTCCAAGCTGTGTGAAGAGCTTGGGGATGGAGCAGCCTCTGTGCATAGTTTACAATCTTCCAGAACAATCCTTCTGAAATGTTTCTGTGAACTCACAGTGATTCTTTTCAGAAGGGAGACACATCCAATTGGTGGCTGGAATTTGAGCAAGCCTTAGTTACCACTGCAAACATGTCAGATACACTCAACAGTTCCTGATCTTCCTGAATAATTATTGTATGTGTTGCACCACAGCAGCTCTTCTGTGTAATCTGGAGGAATGCTACTTGCACCACGGCTTTTCTCTGAAGCCATACTGGATGGCATAAACCAAGTGTGTTAATTCAAACTGATAAACATATTTTTCTTTTTTCTTTTTTTTTTCAATATGCACAAGAAAAGCTAACCAGACAAGATTCAGAACAGTTTTCTTCAACTACATCTCATCAAAGGTTTTTGGTATTGTTATTTTCCAGATACTGACTGGGACAAAACCAATGAAAAAATGTTCAAGCCACTTGGTCTATTAAATTGTAGGTAGCAAGTAGCACAGACGAGCTTTGGTGATGAAGGAAACAATTTTTCTTAGATCAGAGTTCTGATTTAACTTTTCATTATTATTTTTTATTTAATAAAACAAATTTATAGTCATTTTTCTGAGATATGCTGCTACAAAATATTTTCACTTGCAAGATCCAAGGCTGAATTCAGACTCCAAATGCATCAACATTATCACTGAGCATTGACAGGAAGGAAGTGAAAATTAAAAGCAGAAGAAATCATTATTTTATCTGATCAACAGAAACTGATTTTGAATTCAGTTATTAAAACCCCCACATGTCAAATCTGTAAATTCAGCTTTAAAACTAGAACTCTTCAGGAGGACAGAAAAGCAAACACTAGTTGTTGATTCAAAGAGCAGTCATCCTAATTCTGTGTTGTTCTGTCTAGCTAATCTCATCCAGCTTTTGTCTTGATCTTTGCCTCTCTGTGAAGCTAAGCACTCTGTGCAATTGTAAGAAGAGAATAAAAGTTTATATTGCAGAACATATTATTCAATTAAACCACAAGAACATCTTAAGTGTACAAGCAAAAGTATAAATTAAAAAGTCATGCAATTTACTGAGTGAAAAAGTGTAACATACAATAAATATACATCTTACTTGTTAGAAGGTATATTTAGGGGGCAAGCACACAACTGACAGTCTTCAGCCGTCCCTTTGGTTGGATCACCATAGAATCCAGGAAGACATCTATCACAATATGAACCACCTGTGTTGTGCTTGCAGTCCTAAACAGAAGATGAAAAATATGTATTCACTATTAGAGAATTTACATATGGAAAGTCCTTGAAGGTCATTCACCTCTCAACAGGATTGTATTGTCTGCAATATATATTCTAATGTTCTACTGTTGATTGAGAAACAGTTCTAGAGGTTAACTGTTACAATCAGTACGTGTCAGGTATTTGTGTTCTTCTGGATAAATTTTCTACTATGTAAAGCAAAAAGAATATTTAAATACAGCTATTTAAATAGCTTTCCGTTATACAACAGCCGCATTATAGTTTTAGCTTGCTTAAGGAAAACCATCCTTCAGAGCAGCACAAAACAGGCTTAATATTGCAGTCGTGCAACAGGCCAGATTTTGTGACAAACAGTTTTCAGCTGTTGATCTCAGAAATACAGCCCAGGCTATATAATTTACAAAAAATGAATTATTAAATTTCACGTCTATTAGCTCATTTTACAAGGCACATGGCTAGCAGTATACTAAATATATTTCTGAACAGTAGCAAAGCCCGAATTACTTAATTAATATTTGTTTGCTAGAAGGGCATTCAGATTCTATTTTATGAGCCAAAACAAGGATGAATATACTGTATATAGGGCCCTACCCAACAGTTTCTCTTCCTTTATGTGACTGGCTTTCGTAATACAAGAGACAGTTTATCTGAGCATATGAAACATCCAGTATAAAAATGGCAACACTAGGTCTGCATTTTCTGTATATAACCTTTGGCCCAATCTCAAATTAAATGACCTTTCAGCAGAATGGGAATTGGTACTCTGAGAATCGGTTTCCCATGATAACGTGTAAGAACCAAATTTTAAAGAGTAATTACCCATTCTACTCCTCTTCCCACCTCACCCTACAGGATTTAAAAATTATAAATCATTTCACAGGATCCATGATAGGCTCAGGAAAGTAGTTTTCTGGCTTAAACTCTTTCCTTTTTTCCTTTTTTTTTTTTTGGCCACATTTTTAGCACACCACTTTCACTGCTATTTTCCACAGGATATCCAAATGTAGCCTTTCATAGTGTAAAAACAGAGAAAGCAGGAGAAATATTTCTGACTCTTAAATGCCATCTTGATGTGCTTGGGTAGAGACTGAAAAAGCATATGGCAACTTGAAGAGGCCAAAGCCGTGAGAGAGATTTTACTTAATGGAGTGTGTTCTGATTTGATTTAGACGATGGGCCAGATCAAATCTAGAATCTGTTTCACCCAAGCTGCTGCTTAAGAACTCTTCAGATTTGGGATTTTTTTTAAAGGTGTAGGTATTTCCAAATTTATGACGTAATTTAAAAGACCTTTAGAAACACTTCAAAATTGTTTTCTCATTGTAATAAGTCACGTGTATAGAATCATAGAATCACAGAATGGTTTGGGTTGGAAGGGACCTCAAAGATCATCTAGTTCCAACCCCGATGCCATGGGCAGGGACACCCTCCACTAGACCAGGTTGCCCAAAGCCCCATCCAGCCTGGTCTTGAACACTGTCAGGGAGGGGGCAGCCACAGCTTCTCTGGGCAACCTGTGCCAGTGCCTCACCGCCCTCACAGGGAAGAATTTCTTCCTAATGTCTAACCTACATCTCCCCTCTTTTAGTTTAAACCCGTTCCCCCTTGTCCTATCACTATATTCCCTGATAAACAGTTTCTCTCCAGCTTTCCCGTAGGCCCCTTTAGGTACTGGAAGGCCACAATTAGGTCTCCCCAGAGCCTTCTCTTCTTCAGGCTGAACAAACTCAACTCTCTCAGCCTGTCCTCGTAGAGGAGAGGTGCTCCAGCCCTCTGATCAACTTTGTGACCCTCCTCTGGACTTGCTCCAGCAGCTCCATGTCTTTCCTGTACTTAGGCCATATGGTACTGACTGATAGTTAATTGCCTCACTGTCCGAAAGACATGTATCCTCAAAAAGAAATAAAGAAAAGGGCACTATTCTAAGGATCACTAATTTCTTCTTCATGACTTTCCAGGATTGCAATGATTTGTATGAAGTTTATTTTGCATTGTGCTCTGCACAGCCAGTATCCTACATACTGAAAAAGCATGACACCCTTTTCAGTCATGAGCACACTGGAGTCAAAAGATTCTGTCTCCAGGAACGCTCTTTGCTGTTTTAAAGGGTGCATTCTTCTTGCTTGAGTATAGTCAGCATATCTTTGAAATGAAAGCATTAGTCACAATATTATATTTTCACATATTTGGTAGATTGTGAGCTAATATCAACTATTGAGACTCTTAGTACAAATAAAATTTAGAACCATCAGCTGGGTTAAATTCTACTTCATTAGGCCATTGAAGCCCATTTGATTGTTAGTTCAAGTGCTGTCATTCAAGAAGAATCTACCGGCCATACTGAAGAAGTAGCTGGGAACATTAAGATATGTTTTTAAAAGGAGATGTGACAAAAATAATTTAAGTGTTTCAAAAGAAAAAAACCTTTGCAATTCAATTTTTTTAAGGCATCATGTCAAATTATTTGTACTTTTTCTGAAAAATAATGGATTCTTCTTTTGTGTTAAGTTTAGCTTTAAATATCCTCAGACATATCTTAATGTTTTTGAAGAATATGTACAGCTTATATGTCAAGGATGTTATTAAAGTGAGAGGAGCTAACACACTATTTTAAAGCTACGCATTTCTTACAGAGTGGTATTTGCAGCTTCTGCTTTTTCAAGCAAAAAACCTGAAACCTTCCATTTTGCAGGAAAACAATTCATATTACAAGGACCTGACCTTCTTTTCTTTGATGAATTCTTTTCTGAAACTCTAACGCCAGTCATTTCCATGTACTGCGTCTAATTCTCCTCAGTTCAGATCTCTGTATCTGCTTCCTTCCTCACCATGAATCAATCAATTTAAAAACAAACAAGAAAAGAACCCCACACATACAGTACCAAAATGTGAGCATATGTTGCACAGTGTGTATGTTAGAGTTTAGCTGAGAAATAACCATCTTGTATGGTCCTATACTTTTCTCCCTGAGCCAGTCTGGATTCTGCAGGACAAACAACAAAGATTATGTAGTATGTAGATGTGACATAATTTGCCTGTTCTCTACAGTGATGTAGTACTAATTTGCCAAATTTATAGGTCACTTTACATAGTAAAGTAAATGGGCTATTAGCCCTTCTAAAGATATTATCAATACTCATGAAAAAATTGTGGTTTTTTGATAGCAGTTGATTGAATCTCAGTTTGAAACTTGCCAAAAGCACAGCAATGTTTTGAGCACCATTGAGTTTGAGCAGTGTCTAATTATATTGATTATTTCCTCAAAAGATGCTTAAGCCTGTGAAGTCTTTATTTCCTGTTCGTAGGAACATTTAATTATTTTTTTGTGTGTCACGAGACTGGGTATGAAGAAGATGATGATCCATCGTCCTGACCTGCTCAGTATATTATATAGACTTTCTTTTTATTCCCTTGGAAATACAGTTTGTTCCAACACATTGAGCTGGTGGTTTTGGTAAAATCAATACCTTGTTCCATTGATCCATAGACATTGTGGCCAGGAATGATTTTGTGACCAAATCTTTATGCTTTCAAATTCTAGGTACTGAATCTCAAAATATTTTGAATGCATCAATTTTCTGGACCTCTTTTGTCTCCAGACACCATTAAACTCTCTTAGACAACCCCTGAGTAAGAAAGACTGTGGAGTTTATTTTTGTCCAAAATTTTATGTACGACTCAGACCTTGTTGCCCTAAGACTTTATTGCTGATGACTTGATTGCCACATCTTCCCTCTTGAAAGAAACCAAATGAACATTTTTACACACATTATCCGGAACCCTAAATTCACACAGAAAACTATACCTGCTTAGTTCGCTATGCAGCTGAGTGTATGTGAATACAGAAAGAAACAGTCTGAATAGACGGCTAGTGATGAAAATAAAGCTTTAATGAGGGAGTATGATTTTGGCACTCTGCAGCCCTTCCTCAGTGTGTCTGTCACAGAGACAACCAGGGAAGCTGACAGTTTAAGCTAGCTAAAGAAAACGAAATGGTAAGCCTGGGTGCCTATTTTAGTATATTCCCTGGCCATCTAGACCACACAATGGTATTACGTCTTTGAAAGCATGAATATGCGTCTTCTGGCATTTTCAAACTATGCAATATCAAGATTACATGGACAATTAATTCTCTTTTCTGGTGTTACAAATGCAATTAGGATGTTGCAGAAGCTTTACATAATTTTTACCTGTAGTATAGCCTATACTGCATTTAGTTTGGGATCTATCATTTTTATATTGTGTATATGAAGATAGATGAAGACATTTTGTTGCTCCTGTGATGAGCACTGTCTAAAGCACATGTCCACTAGTTCTGACCCTGGCCTCAATCTGTATGGTATATGCTGTTTACACACAAAGCAATAAAACAAAAAATGGATGACACTGGGGACTGCCCACTTAGGAATTTAAGTGTATCTTAGGGGAGAAAGATCAGCTTTCTCTGGGCTTACTAACAGGAATGTAGTATTCTGCAATGAATAGAACACCTTGAAATGTGTTTGCTTTTCACAAGGTTTAGGTTTAACCAACCTCCTAAAGCTACTGTAAATGTGTGTGCGTAACGCGACAAAAGACTGTTTCTGAATGTTAGAACTTGCCCTACGTACCAAAGCAGTTGTGTATATCACAATGGTAACGAGAATGATGTACCATGCAGCTCTCCATATGGCTGCTGTGGGGATCAAAGGGCTTTGCAGGTTACTGCAAGATATGCGTTAAAATAAGCTTTTTATACAGGCCTATGTTGAAGCAGATGATTTGAGCTTTTATCCTGAGTCAAAAACATATTTCAGCTGCTTTTCAACTACATCTCAAAGCTAAGGAAGAGCAAAAAGAAGTATCATATCAGTAAATTAGGTGCCTAAATTGTCTGTTGTATTACTGAAAAAACACCATGAATAATAATAAGGAGGCCAAAAGGCTGTGTAAACCTCAATAGAAAGAATGCCTTTGATGTGAAACATTTCTCTTTTTCAGCATTCAGACTTCTCTCTCTTTCACTTCAAAAGGCTTATGATCCAAATTGAATAGCAGCATTTAATAGTCTGCATGGATACTAACCAATCTAGTTTCACTTACAGTGTTTTCAAAGTAAGCTGTAAGAAAATCCAGAACTGATTTTAAGCTCCCTATGTGCCTCTTCTTTACAGTATGATCTAGTATAAGCTCAAGCAGAACACATAAAATACAGAATGCTTGAAAAAATAAAGAGGGTCTTTGAGTGAGGGCTAAAACTTGAAGACAGAGAAGCAAGCAACCTCGGAACTCACATCTGGCTACGCATCCCTAAACCATGAAGTTAGTAGTTATGATATACCTTAAAGAGGATTCTCCCCTTTCTTTTCTGTTAATTGATTTTATTCCACACTGATGTTACACACATCATAGCTGGAGGCTACAGTCATTAATACAACAAATTGTATCTTTATCAAGAAATACAAATCCCAGTGTTAAAACATTTTCCTTGCATGTAAGTGAAGGATTAAAAACATGACTGACTATCATGCCGTACATATTTTTCATCCTAGGTACTTCTTTAAGGCTTACAGTATAATTAAATTGAGAATAATTTCAAGTTTCTATTAATGAAAAAGCAGTTTGAAAAATTCACTGATCCACACATTAAGGATATCTTGTTTTGCACTGCACTGCAATTAAACATCTTGTATGGGCAAAACAGGAGGACCAGTGATAATTCTAAGTGCCAAATTACATTGAAAAAACCCTGAATTTTCGTTTTGGATTTTCCCCAGCAGCTTTTTCATAAGGAAATAAAAGGGAACATTTAGAAACATGCACAATGCAGAGTCTTCTTGAAATTCTGCAGGGAAATGAGAGTATGATATCCCACTAAACTGGCACTGGCTCAAATTGTGTTTCTGCAAGACTAATGAAATGAGAAATGTTGTTTCAAGCTTCATGCCATGTCAGATAATATAAAACTAAAAATGCCCTTGAGTTAATCAGAACAGTCTATTCAGCATAATTCACCCATTCAAAAAGGCTACGGAACAGGCTGGAAATAGTGGTGTGCTGGTAGGCTTGCTATGGATAATATCACATTTAATTGCTAAATTAGTAGGCAACTATATAAAATCTCCATAGCCTATAAGAAAAAAAAGTTGGTTTACCCAAAATCATATGCTTTTATTATTTTTAAGTACAATTTATTAAGTGTTTCTTCAAGGTTTAATAGGAATTTAGATGAAGGAAGTCATTATCTTCTTATCTTGCTAGAAGAGAATTTACAAAGTTACCTGCTACATACTATAAATTGAATACACTGCTGGAGAAAGATGGGAGGGGGAGATAAATCTTGAATGGAAGAATATTGAAATATTTGCAGCTTTCTGCATGCCATACCTTATACTATTGATCCTATTTCAAAACAGAAATCCTGTTTGAATAAAAAATTCCTTTTGTTTAACTGTAGAAGCTACCACATCTTGCTATGAGGGGATCCTTAACTTCAGCAACAGTTCAACATAAAGATCTCTTCTGCTAATTGCTCACTTTTTTCTCCTTCAATATTCCACGTCTCAGATGTCGTTAATTCAATTGCACGGGTATATTGAATTGATGTTGGCCACATCCATCAAGTTCCCTGCAGTGACACTTACCAGGCATTCTCCTGTGATTTCGTCACAGAATTCTGCATGACCAAAGCATGTACATGGTGCACAGACTCCACCAAAAATTGTGCCGTTCACACGCCTGTGTTGAGGCCAGCAAGACTGCAAGATAAATTAGATAAAAAGTTAAACTCATTTGAACAGTGAAAGAAATGGGGGGTTTAAAATATTATTGAATTTGATATTTGTACACAGAGAAACATACTTGTCAAATGAATAAACACACCAACATTTCTCTAGAAAGTTGTTCTTCCTGGTGCTATGGCTTTGCACTGACCTTATCCTTATGGGCAGGTGTGAGATTAGAGGAAGCCTTAACTTGATCATTCCTCTGAAATGGTAAAATAAAGCAGAGAGATGAAGAATTGGAATATGACAGCATCAAAGCAAGAGGTACGGATTGAAAAATAGCCAGAAGGCAAAATACTGAAGAAGAGAGGAGGAGGGAAGAAAACCCCAAAACAACAAAAACCTTTTCTGAGAAATTCAGCTGCAAAGAGCAATTAAAATACCATTTAGTCTTTCTTGTTTGGAGTCTAACAAAAGGCTACACAGAAATAAAGCACAAGCTGAAAAGAAAGCCATCTTTTTATCTACAAATTATGCTTCTTAAATATAAAGTATAGTAATTTCCCTTTAAGAAAGGCTCTGATTTTCTGATTTTTTAAAATGTTAAATTCAGATCAATATTACATGCATGGCTACTTTATTCTTAGGAAAGGTGACAACCTACAACTGTGATTCATCAGCAAAAATTCAACTATTCCATTCCTTCATAATAAGATGTCAAGCTGCAGTCTTCCTTACTATATATCTCACAAATGGCTTTATAGTTTTTGCAAACTATCTTTCCTCAATAAGACTGCTCATGTGATCCAAGGATTTTGCATAATATAAAAAAGTGCATGACATAGTGTTCAAAAGCACCTGGCTAATACCAAGAGAAAGTTTTGTAGTGATAGAATACTAAAAGTATCATTTAATAAAGAAAATCCCTTCCCCTTCACATACACTCCCCAAAAAGGTAACAAGAAGATTCTCTTTTGTAAAAATAAAGATGACATCCCTTTTTATCTTACTCCTGCAAAACATGAAAGTTAATTTGAAGATGAATTTAAAATTATTCTTTAAAAAAACATTCCAAAACCTGAGACATTATCCTTATTTTTCTTTCTTTTCATTCTTACTAATGCATTCCTACCAAAACCAATAAATACTAAAAATTAAAATTCAGAGTTATAAAATGCATAAAAGAAAAACAGGTTAAAAGTAATTGCCCTATTTTTTTTCTGTGGCATGAGGTACAGCTGACTATGCTGTTTCTGTAAAAATCTATAAATCTTTTTCCTCTTTTGGTGATTCTGAAAAGAATGATCTCGTCCACAGATATATATGATATTGCACAAGATCAGGCTCCAAAAGTCATTGATTCTAAGGGCTTAGACATGGAATATCAACAACAAGACTTAAAGCAGAACTAAAATAGAGATTACAGGATGGGATCTTAACAAAAAAATTGATGAAACATTCAAAAGTGGTGAAAGTTCTTGAGCATCATAGTGATGCAAGTTAAACACAATGTCTTCCACAGTGGAAATAAAAGACTAGATAGAAAGGGAAAAAATCTGGTGGAGAAGAGAAATTAGATATAAAGATGTCGATAAATAAAGGCCAGAAGATTCACATGAGTAGAGCAAAGTAACTATCACAAGTTAGTTCAGTTGGTATTTGAAATTTAAAATTTGATCTGCTTTACTTATGCTCATGCAATTCTGTGTTCGTTTCACAGATATACTAGCAAAATCGTAACAATTTGCTTTGCCTAGAATCTTGTAGAAAATTAATTCCAAATTTGTATAATGAAACAATCTCACAAGAGCCAGCATATTTTAAATAGAATTGGTTGTCTTCTGAAGATTAATCATGCCAAAACATTCACAGCAAGAAAAAAGTAAATAATGGTTATTTTTAGTTGCCACAGTATGTGTCAGGTACCACATCATTATGCAGAAAACAAACACATACATTAAATTTCATGAAGCACAGAAAATTAAACTAAAAATGTGCACAAAATCAATAAAAATGAAACTCTCTTAGGTAGAAAGTGGAAGAAGCAAACTGTTGGACAAGACCAAAAGTATTCAGAAGAAACAAATGCGCTATTCTAAAAAATCCACATTTTCAATTTACCTTTTCGTACTTTCTCAACTGCTAGTTTACCTGGAAATCTCAAACTTCATTGTTTTGGTTTTTTTTCTTGCTTATCCACATTATACCCAGCACAAACCACCAAAATATTTCCCCATTTTTTTTCTATCAAGCACAACCGTTCAATGCATATCATATGCTGAACCTGTGCTACAAGAGAATCATGAGAACTAAACTTGTAACTCTATCATTGTTATTTAAGACAGGTCAGCTTTGTCAAATGTCATTTCTGAGTTGTCCAAAATGCTCTGAAATTCAGTAAGGGGACACAGGAAAAGTGTGCTCATGCAGAAGTCTATCATATCTACTTGGTCTCCAGTCTTGGGAGGAAAACCAACATACAGCTAGGGACTACAGTATGGTTTAGTTCAATAAGTCTGTGGTTAACGCTCAGCCAGGGCAGGAATCAAAGAGTGTCCGTGCCCACTAGGGTGCACACAGACTTTAAATTTGCAGCTGTCTATATATATACTTTCTATTGTGGAATACGATCTTAAGTATATAACAAATTTCAGGGACTGTTTTGAATTGGAGAGAAGGTTTAGCATTGAAGGACACAATGTTGTACAGAGAATTTCAGCAGCAGGAATTCTACCCAAGTCCTTCAGCTTCTACAACAAAAGTAAATATTGAAACATCTTCCATCAGGGCCTTTCCAGATGCTCTCTGGGAAATCACACATAAATCTGAATTAAGAGTAAAAATGGACAAGTGAAAAAAAAAACAGTGTGAAGCGTAATGACACTTTATCTAGATTTCTTCTTCAAATAATTGAACAGACAGACAATGGTCAGACTTAGAAATTATTTCTCAGACAAGGTAGGCAATATTCTTTTCCAGTTTTTTTTCTGTCTGTACCATTTTAGAAGTGATAGGAATATCCATTAGTTCCTTTAGGCCTTCTTTCTACATTAGTTTATCTAGCCCCAGCAACAAGCAACCACATTTGGCATGAAACTAGACTCTAAGCCCTAAATATCACATATAAGCATGGAAGATTTTAATGAAAAAGAGAGTTGACAAGCAAATGCCTAGAGTGCTTGTGTAAATGGCATACAGTTTGTAGTTTTGTGAAGCAGAGCATCTTGGTGTTTGAAACTATTTCCTTAAAGGCAAAGCTTTTGAAGAATTTTTTTTTGGCTTCTATTTACCCCAAGCTATGCTCACATGCGCTAGTTAATCATATGTATACTTGTATGAACATATTTTGTGTGAACTAACGGATTTGTTAGGGAAGTGAATATTTGCTGAGCATGTGTGTATGTTATTATCTGTAACAGGTCCAAACTACAGTGAAACAGTCCTCACAAGAACACACACACAGTCCTCAAAGATTCCAAGGCAAATGGCAAAGCCCTGGGAAAACAAAAGAGGAAACTCGGCCACATTAATTCAGATAATTTGATCCAGCTTTGTTGTGCATAGGTCAATAACTGCCATTTTCCTTCTAATTGTGATAACTTCATGCATTTGTAATATCAATTGGCTGAAGAGTACAACTACTGCCTGCTTCTTTTTTTTTATTAAGAGAAATGTCTTTTCATCACTCACCACAGAGGTGTAAAACTTCAGATTTCAAATATTATCAAATATAATGGATGATCCTAGAGGTCTCTTCCAACCTTAATGATTCTATAATGAACCACCACCTAGAAATAAAGGCTACTAGGCAAGCTATAACAAATTTCTAACAAGAATGGACAGCTCTCTTACTATTTTCTACGAACACAGGACCACCAGCTGCTTACAACTACCACAGTGTTAGCACATTTGATTTAGACTGCGGGGATGATACTCACCTCACATGAAGTACCACCGTACCCTGGGGGACAGTCACATAACTCCACTGCAGATGCCACCTTCCTCCCTGTTGAAGTGTGGTCAGCAGCTTCAATGCTAACACTTCTTAATCTGGATGTAAAAGAAATGAAACTGTTAAAATAGGAAATTAGATGGAGTACGTTTGTGCAGCTGGATGCAATGCTATATAGTGACATTCAGCGCCTTGTTTATGTTTTCCTCTTGATAAATAAGGAGGTTTTCTTATTCATCTATTTCTTCCTAAACTACATGTCTGTAGGCTTGTTACTAGTTTTGTCCATCATGTGAGGCAGATTATGGTGAGACACACATTGATAAAAATAGATTAAAAAAGTCTCACAGCACTATGCCAGTAGATGGAAGGCTATTCCTGGCCTGCAAGTTGCATGTGCCAATTTGCATTGCAGCTGTATATATAGCAAATTTGACACTACGCAGTGTCTTCAAAATTTATAAACCACTATGTCAGCTTTTAAAATATTACATTACTAAGCTATAGGGTATTTTTATTCTGGAGATTTAACCTCTGAAAAAGATTTCAGCTCTGTCGAGGACGATCTAAGTATTATGTGTATGAAAGAAAAAGGTATGTACATGAAAGAAAAAGGAAATCTTCTACCATGTACCTTGGTTTCTCCAATGACAAAGAACAGAGCGCTGGAGAATTTTCTGTTCCATGCCCTTAAAAAATAAATGACAGACATTGGCTAAATGGCCATTGTTTAGCCAAACACTGAACATGATTTTTATTAAAAAACCCCATGAAAGTATGATGAGAGAGACAGCAAATTTTTTTTGTTAATCTTACAAGCAATATGCAAAACAGATATAGTTTACTTCAACAGTATCGACTTGGGGAAAGAAATTGGGATTTGGGGATTTAATTCTCATGAGAATTCAGAATGAACATTAAGGCATTACAGAGGCTCAATAATTTCTATTTTCACTCAGCCATCTTAACAGAGTGTTTGATTACTACAGCTACCTGAAAACTTGTTTTGAAGTCTTTTTCAGCAGAAAATACCTTTCTATCATGACATGCATTTTGTTAAAAAAATAATCAATTTTCTTCGGAAAATGTAAAGCAAGCTTTTTTCCCCTAATACTAAGGCATTTATCTTTTGGCTGCCAAAAAGTCCTGAAAATTTTTTGGATGCCCTTGGATAAGAAAACGTCCAAGAAAAATATTTTGTTGTTACTGCAGCAGTTGGAGGAAAGCTTAAGACAGGATATTTTCCCACTCAACTTTATGACTACTCTCAGTAACGGGGACGTGAAAGGTAAGGGGAAAAACCAAAGATTTCAGAAATTAGGATAGGAGTTTTAGAAAAAAAGAAATTTTACCATCACTAGGGATATGACTGGACTTTGGAGAAACCACCATTGCAGATTATGTAGTTAGAAACTTGAATCTAATTTGATGATACTGGACCCTCTATAAAAGGTTCTTAGAACTATTTTAAGAGAAGGATGCATGTTCCTATCCAGATCTTCAGTAAGATGTCTCTCACTTTTCAATATTTCCCCTTTGCTCCATTGCTGTATGCTTATTTTGCAATTATCCTTTTGAGTTTCCCTTATAATAGAATAAACAATCTCTAGGATATTAGATATCAAATCATGATGGGTTTAACAGTAAAAAAATATAACAATTTAAGGAGAAAAATCTGTAGATGAGGAAGCAAATTACTAATAAAAGGCCAAGTTTAATTCTTCCTTTGAACTACAGCTAGTTTCCTCTCAGCACAGATCTTGGAACAAAGAGAGGCACTTACACACAGAAACAATACGCTCAGTATTATCCCACATTTGTATTCACTGAATCATTCCAATTTTCATTATGTTCTGCTATTTGCTAAATGGGATTTTAATGTGTTTAACAGTTTTTAGCATTAACAGTTACTCAGTGAAGAAAGCTGCAGTTATTTTTTTTCCTCCCATTTTGATGTTGCAATTCTGATTCCTCAATGCCATTCTGCACTCATTAAAATACATAATGCTGGCAGTAATGGGGCACTGGATCCTTGAGATGCATGAACAATTTGGGATTCGACATCGAGACCAAATATTTAAGCTGACTGTTACTGTCAGCAGGCAACTGTTGACTTCTAAAACCAAACAAGATTAAAAGGGAAGGGGATGTTTCAGGCAGTATCAGCATAGTTTACTGTCTGCTATGCCAGGCATCTGAATCACATCAGCTACATAAGGCACATGAAGTACTGACCCAATCATTGCTCATTCGTCTTGCAGCCAGTTCTGCATATGGAAGAAAACCCTCGGCCTTTCCTTCTCTCTTTCTCTTCGCATCCAGCACTGACTCTATATGTGGTTGCAAGCAATCTATTATCTTCAGCATCACAATTTCCAGTGCCCATCTTTGTGACTACAACATTTACCATGAGTGGCTACTTTGAATATTAAAACTGAAGAAACAGCGCTACTAAACTTTCTTTGAAGCATGAGCTAACAACTTACATTAAACAGAATGATAAAAGAGAGCTGTCTTTTCCTGGCCTGTTGCTTCTACCACAGATAGTCTTGACTGCAACAGTTTGGAAGGTCTGTCAAGTTAGAGAAGGATCTTGATTTAAACCCAGAAGCTGTAATCACTTTCAAAGTGATTGCTGCATTTCTGTGTTCTCATTTTTATCCTACTTGACCATCTAAACAAAAGCCCACTCATTTGAGAAAGTTTCCCAATTATGCCATAGAGCAATAACAACATTCTAAGCTTAAAATGACCCAAACAATGTTCTCAAAAACATGCTTGAGTCAAAATCACCATTACTGCATTAATATTATTTGGTAACTACTTGAAAGTGCTACTGATTAACTAATGTTTCTAGTAGGTTAAACTAAAGAAGGGTGAAAAAAAAATCTTTAAGTTAAAGCTCTTGCTAACTGGAGACAATGCCATTGATTTTTTAAGTCTCTTTCTACATGATTGCAAGAAAGTTGCTTAATCTTACAATGCCTCCATTCTGGCCTCTTCTGTAGCACAGATTATAATAGCACCTTTGGAAATCCTTACAGAGGAGGTGTCATTATCCATTTTGAAAACTTTCAGTATTTAAATGAATGGGTTGCTTAATATAGCAATCTCTAGTATGTTGCATAATTCTGCTGATGCTTTGAGGCAGAAATTGTCATTCATGAAGTATCTAATAACCCTGTAATATTTCTGTCTCTCTGCCAGACCCTCTTTACTCTCTCAGAGGAATATCCATCTGTCCACCACACATACCTGTTTAAAAGACAATTAAATAACTCTTAGTTCATATCTGCTTATCCACTAAGTCTTAGCTCTACACTGTTTCTTTGGCAGAAATGTCTTTCTTTGGAGTTCATCCACAGTAGTCCTTAATCATCTCAAGATATCACAAAGAATATCGTCTTCATTAGGTCTGTAAATTTTCCCTGCAATACTAAAGGGGCAGAATATGGAGAATAGAGTTGTTTTGCATGATCTTAGAGCTATGTGCATAGCTTTGCATCTAGTATGTTTTAGCATGAAACTCAAAGAGCATATAAAAAGTCAAAACTGAGGCATACCCTGGAAATCAGCAATATGCCTACAACAACAGATCATAAACTGGGCTGGATGACAGTCAATGCTCTACCATGTGACTGGAAGCATGCACTGTTCTTACTCCACCCAGTAAATCCCACCCTGATGGGTGAAAAACTACAATTCCTTCAGTTCAATCAAAGATGAAAAACCAGTTCATTTAATTGTGATTGGAGTTTCACATTCTCTCTTCCGTCATACTAAACTGCATTAAGCACCCTGACAGCACTCAATAAAATGTGCTTATTTTAGAGCAAACTATTTTCAGAGACTTCTGGACATGCTGATGGTAATCACAGTAACGTAACATAGTAACCATTGCATTCTTCTCTGGTATGAGACCCAGGGACAGCTAGAGACGTACCAGTAATATAAAATAACTTCTAGCAAAAAAGGCACTCTTCAAAATTATTTCAGTCCCTACCCCTAATATCCTTTTAAATTCATGTCTTTAAGGGACCAACCTTTCTAACTGTAATGTCACTACACATAGAAGATGGTAGCTACTAATCTGCAAAGTATAAACTATGTTTGTTCCAGAACTAAATTCTTGAAGAATATTTCCAAGACGTGCTTTCGGAAAGTTATCTATAACATACCACTAAAATGCTCCAAAGGCTGAATATAGAATCACAGAATGGTTTGGGTTGGAAGGGACCTCAAAGATCATCTCGCTGCCACCCCCCTGCCATGGGCAGGGACACCCTTCACTAGACCAGGCTGCCCAAAGCCCCATCCAGCCTGGCCTTGAACACTGCCAGGGAGGGGGAAGCCACAGCTTCTCTGGGCAACCTGTTCCAGTGCCTCACCACCCTCACAGTGAAGAATTTCTTCCTAACATCTGACCTAAATCTCCTCTCCTTCAGCTTAAGGCCATTACTGCTTGTCCTACCACTACATGTCCTTGTAAAAAGTCCCTCTCTAGCTTTCAAGACAGTGAACAAGACTACAAAACCGCAAGGGACCACACAAGGCCAAATGGCTAAAGCAGTAATCTGGGATGCAGGCAGTGATGCAGTCTTCCAAACGTGTCACTGATAGGTCTGCCACTTCTCAGCTACAAGGCAAGAACTGTAGAATGGCCTCCAGGGGAGGCTTAGGTTAGATATTAGGAAAAATTTCTTCACTGAAAGGATGGTCAGATATTGGAACAGGCTCCCCAGAGATGTAGTGGAGTCACTGTCCCTGGAGATGTTCAAAAAGTGTGTAGACGTGGCACTTCAGGACATGGTCTAGTAGACATGGTGATGTCGTGTTGATGGTTCGACTTGATGATCCTAGAGGTCTTTTTCAACCCTAAAGATTCTCTGATTCTACGAATTCTACATGCACGTGCTTACATGCTGTGTTATCACCCAGAGGGGATCAGATCTGTTCCATCCTCACTGTTCCATAGTAGAGGCAAGATGGAGTCAGTACCTGTCCACCAATGCACTTTCTTACATATTTTAACTGCCTAGTCAAAACGGTTTTTTGTAGGAAAGTTCCCCTTCTCATTCTAGTGCAAATGCCAGGATACAAATGTAGGTAAACCACTGATAGCTGAAGTCTGCATTTCCCATAATACTTAGTAGATCTTTGGCACAAAGTCAACCACACATCTCCTTTAAAACAGCATAGCATAATAGCCCTTATTGCTCACCCCACAACTGTTCCCGCATTCTTTAGTTTGCAAAATTCTGACTAATTTTAATTTTTTTATTTGAATGAGAATAAAGTGGAGGAACAGTACTCACTGAACTCTCACGAGTCTCAGCTGTAAACCATGGATTAACAGCTTCTCAGTCTGCTCATAGGGCATAAGAGATAAGCCTGGTTGTTTGACTCTCCTCTAACACCAGGGTGGGAAGGTGATGGGCCATGAAAGGTTTTCAAACTGGACGCAAGGAGATGCAAGACTGATGACCGTATGGGCAGATTAGGAAACAGTTTGGCTCAAAGTCAAGCTGGTTATGATTCACGAACTTATTTACAGAGAAGTAATACGTACTAATTAACTAGCAGAAAGAGACTGAAGAAACACAAAATCTTGTTGCAGAGAAAAAATGTACACTGCCAAAGCTCAAATCAGAAAAATGCATACTGTTGACACAACCTGCCTTTCAATTTAGGTATTTTAATTACCTAAGTATTCAAATAATGGTTGGATTGCTTAAGAAATTTCACAGTAGCAAAAACTGTATGCTCTCAGCAAATAATCATTAATGTGCTATCAGCTCCCTCCATTCCAAATTGGCTTATGCTGCTGAATCAAGTGATGTGTAGGTTAGAGTACATTTCAGGCTTCATGCCTTGTGAGTAGAAAGCTACTATGCAATCAGTTCCATTTCATTTAAAAGTATTATTTATGCCACCTAACTATTAATGCATAGACAGGGTACAATCATACAGTGTCAGGGGAGAGGCTGTCTTTTAGCCCACCTGGAGTATTTGCTCATGCACTTATGAAAATTTTGAAATGCAGGATGAGCTTTATTGGTTCAAGCACACTGCAGCCACTGAGACGGAACAACTATGTGATCTCATATAACATGTTTTTCATTTTATCAGAAGACTCAGAAGAATTCACATGAAATCAGCAGTCTAGGCGGCAATCTGACATAAATCAAGGGAAAGGCTTTGGGATTAGCCAGTTCTGTGTGTGGTACTGATTAAAAACATAGAAAACTCCCCTCAAGCCAGTTCTCCATCTTAAAGACTTAGGGTATTATTCTCTGGTCCACTGTTAATGTGGCCCTGTATGCTCATTGAAGGGGGAAACCAACATATAAGCAATATATCATCTCTTCTTTCAGCATGTCATTACTGCACTCCATGATTTATCATATATATGGGAATTACAGTGTTCACAAAATAAACATATTTATGGAACTGTCATTCATGCCTTAATAGTCCATGTGATTTCATTTTCTTACAAGGCTGCTTCTTTCTGTTCCCTCTCCTCCTCCTGCCTACCCAAAATGGAAAAAAATACTAACAACTGTTTGAAAGTATACATGAATGCTATGGATTTCATGATGATAAATTAGTGTGTTTTAAATTATATCAGCTAAGTCCTCTGAAGAGACATAACAAGTATTTTGAGAAGCTGCCGGCAGCAAATGGACATGTTTCCCACACTCACCTGTAGATGGCATTCATCCCATTGCTGTACGTGGCTCTTATGAGGATCCTCTTTACATTTGCAAGGATAGTCATGAACTCCCTCCTGCTGACTGGAACATCAGTGCCATGCACAGAGAAAGATTCCGGTTTCAGCACAATTTCTTCAGTGTGCTCTTCAGAAGGCTGCAGGTGAATCTCCTCTTCTGGAGTGCTGATTCTCAAGTCACGTCCCTGGATAGAGACATGAGAGACAGACATTTAAATATGAAAAAAGTCAGGAAAAAGGCTCTGTATGTAGCCAGTTGGGGTACAGGATTTATTGAATAATATATTTTACAAGAATAATAAATATCAGGAATAACATTCACTTTCATAACCCTGAAATGGGTTTGCCTGATAAAGTTGAAAGCCAGTGCAAAAGAAAATTTGGGTTATTCAGCTAAAACCTAGTGTCATGGCTTTGCATAGGCAAAAGCAAATTCACACAATGCCAAACTGTACAAGCACAGGTCTGCTGAAAGAATGTGAAAGTGTGACCTCAGCCAATCATTTTATTACTTCATTCCTCCTGATGAACAGCAGAATATAGTTTTGTAGGCTACTGCAATATTGCCAGAGACTCCTTGAGATACTGAAGATTTTAGCTCTCTACAGTGTGTCCATTTTCTGATACTATAAATGGCTGAAAGTATGTGCAGCCTACTGTTTTGTGTCCTCAACCACGAGGCTTCACGCTGAACATCTGAAGGAGGAGGCAATTTTCTTTCTTTCTTTTTTTTTCTTTCATTCTTTCTTTCTTTCTTGTGACTGAAAATACAGTCACTTTACCTCTATGATGACATCAGATTGAACCATCAGTTGAACTGCTTCTTCCTCCTCTGTGAAGTCATAGGAGACTGTGAATTTCAGATATCCTCCAGCAGCTGCTACCTGGGGAGAAAAAAAGGCAGAAAAAATGCAATTAAATGAAAGAAAACGGGCCTTAACCATTTGGGGGTGATTTTGTTGAGCATCAGTATTTCCCAGAAATAGACTTCTGGTGTTGCAGATACCTGGGGATTACAGCTCTATGGATCATTCCCATTACTACGTTTAAGCCGGAAAATTCACTCCAGTTTGTAAACCAAAGGATCATAGAATCACAGAATATCTCAAGTTGGAAGGGACCCATAAGGATCATTGAGTCTGACTTCCTTCTCCTCATAGGACTACCTAAAACTAAATCATATGGCTAAGAGCATTGTCCAGATGCTCTTTGAACTCTGACTGGCCTGATGCTGTGATGACTTCCCTGGGAAGCCTGTTCCAGTGACTGACCACCCTCTCAGTGCAGAACCTTTTCCTAATGTCCAGTCTGAACTTCCCCTGACGCAGACTCATTCTATTTCCTTGTGTCCTATCACTGGTCACCAGAAAGAGAAGATCAGCACCTCCTCCTTCATCGTTCCCCTTGAGGAAACTATAGACTGTGTTAAGGTCATCTGTCAGGCTTCTCTACTCCAAGCTGAACAAACCAAGTGATCTCAGCCACTCCCTGTAAGTCTTGCCCTCAAGACCTTTCACCATCTTGGTTGCCTTTTCTGGACATACTCTAGTAGTCTGATGTCCTTCTTACGTTGAGCTGCCCAAAACTGTACACAGTACTCAAGGTGGGGCCACACCAGAGCAGCGTAAAGTGAGACAATCACCTCCCTCAACCAGCTGGCTATGCTGTGCTTGATGCACCCCAGGACACGATTGGTCCTTTTGGCTGCCAGGGCACACTGTTGACTCATATTCAACTTGACATCAACCCAAACCCCCAGATCTCTTTCGACAGGGTTGCTCCCCAGGCTTTCATCCCCCTGTTTGTATGTATAAGCAGGATTACCCCATCCCGGGTGCAGAATCTGGCACTTGCTCTTGTTAAATGTCATACAGCTGGTGACTGCCCACCTCTCTAATCTACCCAGATTTTTTTGTAAGGCCTCTCTACCCTTGAGGGAGTCCACAGCTCCTCCTAGTTTAGTATCATTGGCAAACATTGCCATTTGCACGGTATCCAAAACCATTAGGACCAATGCAACTACATTCAGCCTTGACCACAACAAGAAGAGAAGACTTTTTTTCCTTAGGCACAACTTTTACAGCATTTTTTATTTTGTTTGTGGTCAAGGCTAAACACTTGTTTGTACGAGTAACTTAGAAAATTTAGGTATCTGAAATGCTGCAAGAAGTACCCAGAATTTCTTCCAGTTTTAGACAAACATTTTAAAAGAGTAAGTTCTGCAGAATTTTATAATTTCTGTTTCAAGTTTAGCCTAATTACAAGGATTCAAGAAAGTGAAAATAATGGGAAAACAAAGATTTTGGGCAACCTATAAAAATATGTACAAAGATAGGTTTTACTTTTTCCCAACTACATCTAACATGGGGAACTGACAATCATACAGGGAAAAAAAGGAAAGAAAAGGTTCTAATTCAAAATCGAGGCAGATAGAGAACAGCAGTCAACAATGCAAACTTTGACCAAAAATCTGTTAGAAAGGAGTAGACAAACAGATAATAGTTTAGAGAGAACAACCAAATGGATTAGGAACTTCTAAAATATAAACAACAGGAAACACTAGAGCAAGGGGATGGGTTTGACTAGTCCAGAAAAGAGAATACTAAGACTGAATAGGAAAATAGTTTACCAAAACATAAAAGACTGGAAAAATGAAATGGCCATTTTTATTTTCCTGTGGCAACTGCAGGAAAGGCATGAAGATTTAGCTTGAGTATACAGAAAGCCTTCCAACTGTAAGGATGGTCAAAACAGTATCAAGCTACTTGAAAATGCAATTGAATTCCTTCATTAAATGTTTAACAGCAGTTCAAACATGTCAGAGAGACCCTAGGTATGATGCCTAAGAGTTGAAATATGACTAAGGAGTCTCTTGAGGTCTCTGCTAGCCACAGCAATCTGAGTTTCACGGCTGCAGCTAGCAAGATTTGCATATCACAAACAGGATCACACATTGAAGTCAAGGTCCCAAAATGGCACTTATTGGAGAGAGTATCTGATAGTTCAGAATATATATTTAGCTTGAGTGCTGTATAATACCAATGTAGATTAGAAAAAAACCCCAAACTTATATAAAACAGAAAGTACTACTTCCTTCTGCTATTGTTTATAAAGGTAATTTCCTTCCTCTGTATACACAAAGTACAAGTTCACTCCCAGGCAAAAGAATTCAGAGGTCAATCCATGTGTTCCATGAACTATTATGCCTCATCTAGTGAAAAAAAACAAAAACTTTTCACTGAATTTTCAATAGAAGGGCGATACAGAAGTTGGGCACTTGTAAGATCCCTTTATTTTGACATTCTCTGTATCACCCAAAGATTCAGAGTTCTGCCTCAAGGACTGTCATCTGAGGTCATATCAACACCAAAGAGAACAGAGCATAAAAGTTTGCCTTGCTAGTGACAAAGGCATGTATTGTTGAGACAAGAATAGCTGACTAAAAACGTCAAGGAAGTTCCACAGAATTTCCTTTATCTCTCCCATCTATTTTTAGATTAATACATCAAATATTTCTTCCCAGCTCAGAAGGCAGAATCTATGTGTTCAAGAAAAGTCACAGACTCCCCAAGAAATACATGTACAGGAGAGAGAAATCACAGCTATCTTGATTCTAATCCACCAAGTTTTGAGCAGATAGGTAATTTTATTGCTTTTTCATGGTTAACTGTACTTCTACTATTATGTTACACATTGTTAAAGGATATAACCAGACACCAGACAAGACTGGTTACAACATCCTGACAATTGCATTACGGGTAAGCCAAAACCCTCTGAAGCAGAAGAGATGGCTCCTTTCCTGTGAACAAATGGCCATGGCTTAACAGGAAGACAGCTGGAGGGTAGGAGTAAGCACTCAGTGCTACCTTGCATAAAGCATGCTTTGATGTTATGCCTGTCACACTAAAATCACTTCTAAATGAAGATAAGTGATAGTAAACCACCAATATTTACAGTATTGAAAATGAACAGCATTGCTACAAATATTTGCAAAGCTATAGATGAAAATTAAATTCTAGAATTCTTTCTCTTCCTCCAGTTAGTCAGTCTGCTGTCAATGCTTCTCTGAGGCATGCTGTCAGGATCTCTCCTGCTAGTATCACTGGAAAGTACCTCTTTCTTATACAGCTTTCAGAACTCATCTTATTCTTGAATAAATTGGTTATACACAGTTCCTCTCTCCAATGCTTCTTGTAACTCTACCTGTGAAGTTTTAGCACTTAGTGCACTACACTAGAGGCTGCCTCATTTCTTCTGAATAACACCTGCCAAATGTAACTTCAGAAGATCAGGAGCTACCTCTGCTAAAGAGGGTGCTGTTTACAAACCCTTATCTCATCAAGTAGCAAAATGTTCTTCTCTCAGCTAGGAAGAGACTCAATTTGTGATTAAAGCATCTAAATACAGTTGCCCATTTGTGAATTAGATGACCATAACCCTCTTGAGTGGAAGCCAGATGGAATATACTAGGGCTTATGATATGTTGCTATGTGGCTATGTGTAGTCAACTGAAAGAAGTCCTTTGTCTCATCAAAGGAATCTAGAAAGTGGCTGTTCTCTGGTTTTCCCACCAATAGACAACTTACAAATCACTTCACCTATTTATATTTAAAAAATAACTTGGAAGACATAAAGTACATTTCACAAATCAGTAAAGTAAGTATATTATTGAAAGAAAACACATGTATGTTGCTCATTTTTAGTAGTAAAATCCATATCAGAATGGATTTAACTCAGAAACACTTTGATCTCAGGCCTAATCCAAAAGAACATGACACCTTCAAAAGCAAAAATACATTACTGCATTAAACTACATCTAGACCAATACTCATACAACAACAGACTCTAGAAATGCACGGAATAAAAGGCATCAACAAATATCAGGAAGTTGGACAATCTTTTCCCTCTGCACTGTTTTAGCGGTTCTAGCAGAAATATAATCACTGACATGTTGTATTAGAGAGACAAACATTACAGAGAGACGGTTAATAATTTTATTAGACCATCATAGCTGCAATACAGCTATAGAAAGGTGACATGCTTTTGGAGACATGAACCCTCCTTGCTATTGCATTATTGTATACATAGACATACAATTAGAACTATACTAAGTGAACAAATGCTACCAGAAAACAAAACACATGAACGGGCAGAGCATTTCATTGGAGAAAGCTAACACACATAGCTCTGAATACAAAACCAAGGAGCAGTCTTACAGCAAGCTACTGTACTGAAGGTTCTAAGAGACAATAATGTTCTCTTATTGCAGAAGACAGTCCCAAAACAACAAAAACCCCATTTGTTTCCTGATATGACTGTGCATGTTCTTTTGCTTGCTGTCATGATTGTGAGAAATGACACAGATGCTCACTCAGTCTTCCAGCGGTTCTATGATATTCCTAGTAGCAATATCTACCACTGGATACAGTGCTTGAAGGTAATAAAATCTTATTATATACAGTTTAACATTCCCTGCTAGCCTTCTTGAATTTCCATGAAATAAAGCTCCAATAAAATGTTGAAGCTTATTTGGAGTCTTTCACCTTCACGAACTCTCCAGGTACACATTTATTTTATGACCCAGATTTCAGCAACTATAGAGATACCTGCCATCAGAACATTAGCACTAACTATGTGAAGGAAATCCTTTGGAAAAATAAAAAAAAAGATTGCTTCCAGTTTATTAGTGGTGACCAGTTTAGTCACTGATTGGCACCTATGCAGTTGTGGTATGATTTGACAAGATGCTGAAGAGACAATGTACCATATTAAATGATGGCTAAGTGTATATGCATTCTTCTAGCCAGTCCACTTAATGCAGAAGGGCATAGACAAATGGCTGCTTTTCCTAACTTAAATGTACTTGTGTTAAAGAAAATATTCCATTGTTAATCCAGCTCTCATCTAGATTAATATCTTCTTTATGAAAAAGTACTGGTCATAGAGTGAGGGAAGGCACGGCCTAGAAAAGAACTCCAATAGAACCATCACCAAGAAAACATTGAACTTTCATTCATTTAGTAATAGCTCTCAGTAAAGATTGCATGTTTTAGTTCTACTCAAGATCCAATTAGAGATTAAATAGACTCTCCTCTCTTAGACAGACTTGAATTTAGGTAGTATATAAAAGCTCTTCTAAGGCATTATAGTAATATTTCAGATAAAGTAGGGAGTAGAATAATCATGTTCCATTTGAATGACAGTATAGTTCTGGCTAGCTTTTTTTTAAAAAAAAGCCAATTTTCTTCAGAGGGAAGCTAAATTTTTCCCCTGACAGAATGGGTTCTTTGCCCTAACTCTCTACCACCTACAGTTCCCCCAACTCTGTCCCTGCTAGTTCAGAATCCTACAGTTTTCTTGCTTAAGTACACTCTGAATTCTTCTACATAAATTGTATAAATTGATGCTACATTCTACTAAAATTCACTTATTCAGAATACTGCTCCAGAGAAGTTAATGGAACAAGGAGAGAATAAGCTTATCTAAAGTAGCCTTGTCTACTATATTGCTTGGTTCAGTTGCTTTCTGTGAGTGTTTTTCTACAACACTGAACCAGTCAAAGTGGAAACTGAGCATTTCAAACCATTCACTGTCACCTCCAGTTTCTTTAGGCAGACCACTCTGATAATCAAGTCACACTATAAGGAGATTTCCAAGCCAATCTTTCCTGGAATCTTATGGAGAATGTTATAGAATCATAGAATCATTAAGGTTGGAAGAGACCTCAAGGATCATCTAGTCCAACCGTCCCCCTACCACTTATTACCCACTAAACCATGTCCCTAATTACCACATCCAACCTTTCTTTGAACACCTGCAGGGACAGTGACACCATCACCTCCCTAGCAACCCGTTCCAAGGCCTGACCACTCTTTCCAAGAAGACATTTCTCCTAATTTCCAACCTGAACCTCCCCTGGCGCAACTTGCAGTCATTCCCTTTTGTCCTATTGTTAGTTATCTGCAAGAAGAGGCTGACCCCCAGCTCACCACAACTTCCTTTCAGGTAGTTGCAGAGAGCAATAAGGTCTCCCCTCAGCCTTTTCTTCTCCAGACTAAATAATCCCAGTTCCCTCAGCCGCTCCTCATAAGATTTGTGCTCCAGATCCTTCACCAGCTTCGTTGCCCTTCTCTGGACACGCTCCAGGGCCTCGATGCCTTTCTTGTAGCGAGGGGCCCAAAACTGAACACAACCTCTTTAATTTTTAGTATTTCCTCTGCCAATCCTACATAAAGGCAGAGCTGAGTCAAAAATAAAGGAGCTTTATTGAATGGATACCCCTGAGAAAACACTTGTTTGCTCTACCTTGAATGACCTTTAAGAAAAACTCATAAAAAAACCCTTAAAAACTCATTGTGTAAGTCCTTCTTCCTTCAGACACTGGATAATGGAACAACACATTCACAGTAAACATGACCATTTTAAAGTTTTCCAGCAATGAAAAGAACCATCAAATCTGTGGCTTTAATTTTTTCCCTAAGTGCAAGTTTTCTGATTGAGACAAATAACACCAGTCCACAGAAGAAGAACTGATAAGTAGCAACCAAAATGCTGCCAAATTCCTATTCATATGTACCTTGACCATGTCTCTCTCATACATTTTATATCAATATTTGAGCAATTGGGATCTCTTCCAGAATGCATATTAATCTCAACTATAGCAAAGTATTTCTAAGCACTAGGTAGCAGAAAGAATACCCTGGCATCTATCAGAGAAATATCATGCATTCAGATTCAAACACAACAGAAACATGAGTGAAGAAAGAACATCAAAAGAGGAAGGCATTATATTCTAGTAAGTATCTCCTTAATCATCCCTTGCAAGTATCCCTTGTGTTTGCTAGAATACCAGTGTAATTACCAAGTGTAATCAGACAATCTAAACCTTTTCAATTTTTGGTCCTGCTGCCTTTTCTTTCTTGCTCTAGAAGAAGCCAGGAATAATTTTTGTAAACTGGTTGGTAACTCTTGCCATCCTGAGCATGACAATCTGACACTTATTTCCAGGCCCTTCATATTTAAAATAGTTTGTCACACACAATGTAGACCAATTAAAATCTCACACAATTGTAGGCCAATTAAAATCTTACACAATTCTTTTAATTCATTGTATATAATGCTATAGTAAGAAACATTTCAATGGAAAATATTAAAGAATTCAATAAGAAGCTTCTTATTTGTGCATCTTCTAGATTATACCCATCTACTCAGCCCAGCCTCACTGGTACTGAGATACTGTATTAACATTACCATTTCATAACCCTGGTTCTCTTCCTCCTTGGATGAACTAGAGTGCATTATTTGGGAGGAAAGAAAAATTAGATGTCTAAATAAAATGCGACAATTCATTGTGTTTAAAACATAATATTGAAAGATTCAATGACACAATGAAACTCTAAAAGGAAAAACTGAACAAATTGCAGTTCCTAAGGAAGAAGGGAACTAAAGGACACCAGCTCTCCTGTGAGCCTCGGGCTGCCACTCCTACTTATGACTGGTTGCTCTTTCTGAACTCAGCACTGAAAAATTAATGGAATCAGTGACTAATGAAAAAATTTGCACAGTAAGATTATATGCTGTTTCCTGAAATATGCTTATGAATGCAGACATTTACTCTACAAATTCTCAAATCTCTACCATGATTCCCGGCTGTCAATTCCTCTCACTGGAGAAGAGGAACAGAACTGTCTGGCCAACCATGCCTGAAGTCTAAAATCTACTTTGCTAATGATAAACCTTTACAAAGTTTAAAATACATGATTACTTTGTTATAGTTACTTAACCATAGTAACCATAGCATATAACCTTAGTATGGTTACTCACTTTCTTCTTCCTCCTTTGCTTTCTGAATGATCAATGTCCTTCTGTGACTGTGCCTTCCCAAGGGCTGTTCCCCAAGCTGCTGTAACTAGGCCAAGGATTCAAAAATACAAAGTAGGGTATATATTCTTCAATCAGTGATGTAGTAACTGTAATTCATGTGCAGTTACTGTCCATGCCTATTACTGTTGTGGCAAGTAAATCTCAGTCTTTGGAAGTCTCCCAGTCTGGCAAAAATATCCCAGAAGCTGTGACACTGTAGTTTCGTATGTTAGGCACTCTTCATAGAGGAATATTTTAAAAAATTAAGTTCATATGTCACCAAAATTGCAGACATTTTTCCCTGACTGAATACAGTTAAACTGCAGAGGAGAAAAAAAAAACAGCTAATAAAAACTCACCAGCTGCTGACTAGTTTTTTGCAACAGCTGCTCTGATCTTAAAAAGCATCAATTAAGAATGGCCAGAGTGGCTGAAGGGTGTAGGTCTGGATAAAAATACCACTTTTTCTTTAACTGTGAAGATGTTCCAGACTATTAGTGATATTGAAAACAAACTCACTATTTCAGCATCAGCTCTGAGACATATTTCTAAATAACATATCCTCATCAAATGTTTCTAAATAAAAACCTGTTTACTGCTGGTCTTGTAGCTGTCAACAACCTCCTAACTGAAAGTAATTCTTAATTTTACTGATTAAATGTTCATCTCCCAGTTCCATGGTCTTTGGTTCCAAAGGGACAAACCGTAATTACAGTAGACATATCAATAAATGCCTTCCTGTAATATTAGAATGAAATACTAACTAGAACATCTATGCCAATGTTCAGTTCCATTAAGACACAAGAACCGACCCTTACCCTCCCATCTCTGGCTGTACTCCTTCATGAATATTTTAACAAGAAAAAGAATTTGCATAATTTTGCAAAACTAAAAAAGCTCATATTTCTATGGCAACAAAATCCCAGCATGCAAGGATTATTAAAAACAAAAATGCAGGACTATAAAACAAGAGCAACTGTTCAAGTCCAAAGTAAAAGCTGTTCTTAGTAAAAATGTTTCTCTCAGCCTTGCTATTGCATTTAGAGGTAATCAATATTTGCGTCCAATATTGCTGAGGACATCCCACTGTGTGATGATCTTAAAATCCATGAATACTTCCTATAGTGTTGACTTGCTACCGCAAAAGCTTAAACAGTATAAGTAGCAACAAGAAATAGTTAAATTCTATTTCTTTGTTAGTACAGTTCACCAAGTTAGACTGTGAGTATTCTTGGTCTTAGGTTTTCTTGTGTTTCTGTGTTTGTAAAGAACCAAGCAAAATAGCTCAGGAATGTTATTTCTAAACTTTGCCACAATAGAAAATGAAAAAAAAACCCCTCAACTTGTAGCCACCCAAAAGCAATTTTCCTACCTCCTTCTACTTAACTGTTTTGCAACATTACTGTGGACAATATTGCACCACAATGATGGCTGCACAAGTAATTCAAAGCAAAGTATGACATAACTAGCACTTTGGGATCCTGTAGGAAACTGAAACATCATAATGTTTCAAGCATGAAAGAGCTGTGTAACTGTGGTATCTGTTGTACAAAATTATTCGGACAGGAAGGATATACTGGTTTTAATATCTGTCAGTGTTTTTAACCCTTAAAGTGGGAGATTTAGAATGAAATAGCATGTAAATACATCAGTACTATTTGAAGAAAATTCCTTCTTTTCTAACAAAAATGCAAGGATATGCAAAGCCCAAATCTCTGCTCTTCAGCGGTGGCTTATCATTCTAGATAATAAATGCAACAATAATACATTCTTATTTAGTATTTTACTGCATATCATGGGGACCTTTAAGGATCACAAATAAAAATAAAAGCAAGCAAAACCAAACATTTGAGTATTAAACAAAGAAATAGATTTGTACAAACATGTCTCTGTGCACTATAATTTACTGTCGCTAATCATAAAAAACCCCAACCAACCAAACAAAAAAATCCTCGCATTTTGATTTCATTTTTCAGGGCAGGGGAAAAGCAAGCAGTGAATCAGAACTCCTGTGATTTTTCCTCTATTTTCAGTCAGCATAAACCATGTTTTGAATTACTTTGCCTTTGGAGCCTATGCTTTCTCATGATTAAATTCATGGCCACTTTCCTGGCTTGTTAGGTTTGCAACCTTTCTTCCTCTAACCTTATTCATGACAACTTAACATAGTGTTGAAAAGTACCTATGTTTTGTTTTAGAGAGAGACACCTGTGTTTGATGTTAGTTGAAATGCATGCTAGTTAATATTAACTAAATATATGTATTTATTACAGAAAACTTGAATTTTAATACTGTTCTACTCCAGGAACAAAGATTTTTCAGAACAGTATAGACAGCACTTTATTAATAAATATACTTTTAGAATGGAATTTTAAAAAAAAGAAAAAAAAATCACTGTAGAGAAAATCTGTCATTCCATTCTTTATTGTACCCAAGAAAGCAATTCTGCACTTGTTATCACTATAATGGTAATCCACAGATGATTCTTACCTGAGGCAATGCAATCATATATATGAAGACTGCATGTGTACAGACATACACACACACACATGCTATATATGCATACACACACACACAGAAAACAAAACTTGATATGCACTCATCTTTGAAAAATACAAAACTGTGCTCTTTAAAAAGGTAATAAAAACAACTTTTCAAAGAAATCTTAAAGAAAAAGTCCTTTCTGAAAATCTTTGCAGGTAATTTTTTTTCCTAAAGTTCAAAGTCTTTATCTTTCTTCAGATATGATCTCCTACGAAAAAAACTGTATTTCTTCTTAGAAGGCTGGAGGGAGGGTGAGCAATCACACTAATGAGATTGGAGAGCAAAAAGAAAGACAGAAGACAAGTGAATTGATGCTCAAGTGTGAGAAAGGAGAAATGGCATAGCTTTATAAGACCTCCTCAAGAGAATTTATTCTTTCAACTTCAATTTGCCTTAATAGGACCTGACAGGGGGGAAAAAAACCAAACCTTTAGTCATTGTGAGGATAATCTAGCTCTATGAACTTAGTGGTTTCTGCATCTATGTTATTTTGAACATTTTTTTTTTTATTTCATTAAAGGAAAAACATAACAAATACCTATTCTCCATAAATTATCTGGATTAGAAGAATTTAATTATTTTACAGCAAGATAATACAGGTTCTCACTTCTTAGCATTTGTTCCTATAGGTGCAGTGCCTTCCATTTACAGACCTGAAGCAATATTTTTTTCTACCAATTTTAATTTGTATAGTTTCTCTTATTTAAAAAAAAAAAATCCCAAAAAACAACAAAAAAACCCACCAAAACACAAAACCAAAACCCCATACCTTTACATTAATGAGTTGCCTCTGCTTTAAAGGCAGACTGATAGAGAAAATTTGCTTTGGATGAATTAATAACTGTCCAGAAAAGGGGCAAGTATACCACCCAAGGGTTAAATGTGCTGTAAGAATGAACATCAATCTTGCACTGGCATAAGCTCTATGAAAGTCATATACCAAGTCCTATTTGAAGGATCCATCATCAAAAAACATTGTAGTTGCATGAGGTATGTTAACACAGAGAGTGTGATTAATATAACATGAATTTGAATTCACACAGGTAGGGAAAAGTTCTGCTGAGATTAAATGTTCTCATACACTTAATCATGTGGATATTTTGCAAATTTTTTTACAGAAAGTGCTATGTGGATTTAAGTGTGAGTCACATATTTCAAAGAAAGCCTCCTATTACCCTCACAAATTCACCTTACAAAATGTCAGAAATTCCTTTACCTTTGGCTGCAGAATATATGGCACAACAAATGGAGCATGAAAACTATATGATAGTATTGTCCTACATACAACTTATTTTAATCTTCTGAAAATATCAGAGACAGATAAAAGGTAACACAAACCTTACAAGCTTAGAGGAGAATAAATGCATGAAGTCTAGTTATTTAAAATTATATCTAATATGATAATTATCAATGTACAGGATGAACGTAGAGTAAGTATCCACCCACAATAATGAAAAAAATAATGTGAAAACATTATTTCTACTGAAAAATTATCTTCTGCACATCCACTTGGTCATCTAACTCAATCCTGTATCTTTTGTACCTTTCCAGAAGATATAGTTGACCTTACTAGA
Organism: Psophia crepitans; assembly: GCA_013399095.1. Taxonomy (NCBI): domain Eukaryota; kingdom Metazoa; phylum Chordata; class Aves; order Gruiformes; family Psophiidae; genus Psophia; species Psophia crepitans. The sequence continues at coordinate 182,829 of VWZZ01001094.1, forward strand.
TAAAACAGATCCCTTGAATTTGCTCTCTCTATGTCTATCGACACTTTACAATTTTATGGAGACTTTTTAAAAAGAAATTCCTTGCCTTGTAGTACATGGGCCCTGGGTATGTTATATCTGGTTGATGTTATTTTAGGTGTGGATACTTCTCACCTTCAATGATTGGCAGCTTCCTTATCGGACAGTGCCTTTTGAAAAGATGCATTTTATACTTCACTCTTAATGACTAAGAAAGATAGATCCATCATCTTTCAGACAACTCCCTGACTCAAATTCAGGTCTGCTTAGACCAAAAAATTACTAGGATGCAAAAAAGACCACTGGTGTAATTAAAAGAAAAAAAAAGCTACACAGAGATCCTCAAAGAGCAAACAAGTTAAAAGAGGGAGATACTGATGTTTCAACAGACTACTAATCGAAAACCAAAAGTTAAATGATGGACTGAGGTTCTTTTCTTGACTTTACCTAAAAGCAAGAACACTTTTTCTATTTAATGGTATTCAGGTAGAAGAGCTTTGTTAAATATGATCAGCTGAGGTGTAAATAAGGAAGGATGATGTAATTCCACCAAAATGAGTCTGGATATGATGCTTGATCTCCAAAGCTTGGTGCTGTTACAAGCTAACGATTAGAATACTGAGACTGAAGGTATTCTCTAAGTTTGTGAGATTTTGTGGTGGTTGAAATTGGCTGGCTGTCAGGTGCCCATCCAGCCACTCTCTCACTGCCTCTCCTCAGCAGAACAAGAGAAGAGAATAAGATGAAAAAGCTCATGGGTCATGCTGAAAGACAAATGAGTTTCTATGGAATATGTTAATGCTAAAGTTACATGTACCACTGGGGATGTTCTCGAACACATCCATGATGAAGCTACAATAACTTCCCACATGTATTTGAATTTTTAACTTCTATTGGTGAAAAGTTTTCCTAATGTATAAATTTCACCTTTGTTGCCATTATTTCAGCTCACTCTTATTTGTCCTATGCAACATAGACATGAACAAAATAATGTTCCTTCCCTCCACACAGCTGCTGCCTTTTAGGTACTTTAAGACATCTGCTTCAGTCCTTATTAATTTTATTTATGTATGTTTGTCATTAAATAAATCCAGTTCTTCCTGTTTTTCTATAAATGTTATTCTCCTTTGGGCTGTCTCCAGTAGGCAAGAGAGTCCCAGACACATCAATACCCTTTAATGAAGACCAAAGATCTGTTATGAAGTTGGAAGCACTCCTTATTCTAATGTCAGGATAAACATATTTAAAATGTAACAGCTAAAATACTCAGATACTGAAGTATTATTTATAAAAAGCATAAAAAATCAGTTTAAGCTAGCTATCAATTTCTCTCAACATAAGCTCAGTTTCTAGCAACTGATTGATTCATGTTTCATCATTCATATCCTTAGAGAACAGAGAACAAGAGTATCTATGTGTATCAAAGACCAGAAGAAGAATGATGAAATCATTCTGTTTTGGTGTTACAAGCAACTGTTTGAAAAGTAACTGCAATTTTGCAACCTTAAACAGTAAAGTCTCAGTACAGAATTTCATCACATGCTCCAAATCTTTAAAGCTAAATAACAGCATATGAATCTTGAATCTAATAAAATCTAGGTATTTTTATTATTCATTACTATTCACTATATTTCAATAGCTTTTCAAGAAGTTATCCTGAATTTAACAGACAGGTTGGAAAACCTCAACTTCATTTTATACTTTAGCCAGGACACCAATTTTTAACTTCCCTTCAATATCTTTTGAATTTTTGGTGTCACAAACAGCTATAAACCTCACAAAGAATCAACATTTTTGTATGTAGTTCATATATAATATATAAATACAAGATCTTCTGAGTGTGATTAATGTGATTTATACACCTACATAAATTTCCTTTAATTGAATGTGTTCCTTCCTTCTGGTTTCTGCTGGCAATGTGTATTTTCTGCTCAGTTCTAATGTAAGCCAGACTGCTAGGTTCTAATAAAACAAGTTTTGACTAACAATGTAAATTTTCTGCTTCAGTATCAAACTCTTTAATATTTAGCAGGGTTTAATGCCACCTTAGATTTAATGCAAATGCTGTAGTCTGAAACAACGATTAACTTTATAGCTGGAAGATAAAACACAGATAAAAGAGCTTTTCCTTCACAATAGAAAAAATTATTAAAAATATTAAGCCTAACTTAATGTTGTTTAAAATGTGTTAGATGAGGATTGTGACCTACAGAAAGTAACACAAGTTTCCAGACACAGTAAGAACATACCATCTCCTCTTACAAATGCTAATCTATATTTAAATAATACTCATGTATTAAGCTAATTACACATAATATAATCAGGGAGCGTGGTGGTGGGTTTTTTGCCATAGCATCTATCTGCAAGTTGAAAGTCATTGTTTTGACCCAGCAGCGTGTTCCAGACCCTCTGCACTTGGTTATAGGACAAATTCCTCTCCTCACTGTTGACAGTAAAATTTCTTAGAACTACAGTTGCTTAAAACTTAGAATGGACAGAGATTAGGTCCAACACTGTCTTTCAGTCTTCCACTGGCATGATCTCCATTCTTAATGTATGAATTCTGTTTCTTCATCTGTCTCTTCCCATCCTCCCCCTAGCTGTACTGGCCCATTTGTTCTTATTTCATAATCTCTTGCATTAACTATTGATTACGGTTTAAGAATTCAAGTAAATCACTTTTTAACTAATGCTCTGTATTTTCTAATCCATTCAGCATTTCATTCTCTTACCTCAGACTGTAACAGAATATTTTCTAGCTCAGGAAATGTGTGCAACTTGCCGTATACTGGGCTGGTGTGCGAGACAGCATTGATGTGTGCTTGCTTGCTTATACTATTCCATATGCACGCAATATTGGTCACTGTTGGAGACCACTTCCTATGCTAGCAGACCTTTCCTCCAACTACCTACAGTGCTCTTACTTTCTCATAGATGTTTCAGAACTGATCTCCTGCTGATAGAAACTGCTGTAGCTCCATGAACTTAATTGATTTCTGAAAAATTCTGCAAACAGGGCATCTGTCTTTTCCTGTAGCACCGACGTGTTGATATCTCACTTCTGAAGAGCTAAGGAAAATTATAACAATCTCTGGGGAGTGAATAAGTGTCCAAGGCCAGCTAGCAAGAATTACTATTACTTAACACTAGAAAAAAATGGCTCTTTCAACTAATTTTCACAACAATGTGTACTGTGCTGTATCCACTTAAGTCTGTTAAGAATTTTGTAGTCAGTATCTTTCATTAATATCTGAATGTAGAATAGAAAGCAGGTAGCTGAAGTTCAAAACAAAACATTTAAATATCTTCTATTGGGTAAAAGAAAGAATGGAATGCAAAACAACAGGGAGCAAATGGCTACATACTAAACCTGCACAAATCCACACATGCAGGCCACTGGGTTTTGTTTTTTAAATGTAAGCTTGTATACCATCAATAATGTTATTAAAGGAAAATATATATATTTATGCATCTTTTGGAAGATTGTAAAATTTTACAGTCCTACACAATGTGTATGGAATTCCATTGCATTCTCAACATGCTTCTAAAAGATTTTAGCTTAGATGATGAAAAGTATTTTTTCCAGAGTGAAAAATCAGGTGTATAGCCACCTGTGCAAATAATGCTGCTCAGAAAGAAGCATCTGGGCCTATCAGTTGCTATATGTAGGCATTCTATTTTGAAATATTCGGATGTGAGCAGGGTTGGCCTAATTCTGTCTTCAATGAAAAGGTAAAATTGTAAATCATAAAATGGTAAAAAGTTTTTTTAAATCCTGCAATTAGTTTTTAATAAAATTTTCAGATTCACTAGTAAGCAATCTTCATAAAACTTTTACTTTACTTGGACTACAACTTGAATCATCATAAGCCTCAGTTCTGCACACTTTTCAGATCCTTCTGTACAGAATTTTAAATGTATTTCAACTGAAGGTCAAACTCTTTCCTGTTTATATTTCCCTTCAAATACTCTTCAGGATAAATGACATTAAGGGTAACATCAGTTTAAGATTATTGTGCTGAAAACCACCAAAACACTAGGTTACCGGAGGAGCAATAGTGATGTCTCACAATACCTTTCACATCCAAATCAGTCTGTCAGGTATTTGGTGGGAAGTCATGGAACCAAGAGCAACACACAAAACCATTGACACTCGAGATGCAAAATCTATTACATCTCTGCAACTAAGATTTTAACAAAACATGGCCATAAGGAAGCATTTTACCATTACGCATGGAAGCCATATAATACAGCAGCTGTATCAAATGCTCAAGGCCTAATTCAGTCCTCATGCACTCAGAAATTATGGGCATTTCTGTTTGACTGTTGACTTAATGATTTATTCCTCAATGTTTTCTGTAATACAGTGTATTTTAGTGTTTTGGGTATAAGTGGTGAGATTTTGGTAGTAGGGGGACTGTTGCAATGATCTCTCCAGGAAGCGGTTGGGGGCTGCCCTGTGCCAGGTGCAGCATGGTCCAGCTGATTCTGCAGTGGACTCCCCACAGGCCCATCAGCCCACCAGCCAAGCTGGTGGTGCCTCTGTGGAAATATTTTTAAGAAAGGGGAAAAAAAATATACGGGACAGAGATGATGGAGCAGATTGTCCTGATGGGAACTGGAGCAGATTTTTCTTGAAGGACTGAAGAACATGCCAAAGCAGGGGAAAACAAGTGAGAGGGGAAGAGTGGCAGAGAGGAACTATTAGTACTGACCACAGCCCTCAACCTCCCCTGCAACACTCAGGTAGGGGTAGAGGAATCAGGAGTGAAGGAATGAAGTTGAGTCTAGGAACAGAAAAAAGAAAAAGTATTTTTTAAATTTGTCTCTTTGTTTCTCACTACCTGAACAAATTTTAATTGGCAATAAATTGAATAAATTTTCCCCAAATCGCATCTGTTTTGCACACAACAGTAACTGATAAGCAATATCTCTGTCTTAATCTCAACCCACGAGCTTGCTCATCCTGTTTTCTCCCTCTGTCTTGCTGAGAAGGGGGAGTGAGAGTGGCTCGGTGGGAGTTTGGCCCGTAGCCAAGGTTAACCCACTATACCGTCTACTTTTCATTCTGGAACAGCTGATTTGAGATTATCATGTAAAGTTTGCAAACATCAAGATATGCTTACTACAAACAGAAGAAAATGTCTGAATGATATTTTTAGTTACAGCCTGTGGAAAACACTCGATCCTTTTATAAGAAGTGTCTGAGAAATACCTGAAGGCAAGGAATAAAATCCTTTTAAAATCCACAAAATCTAAGGTCTCACTGAAGTCAGTTCAGGGAGTTGAATTGCAGTAATCTGAACTGAAGCTATGGTGTCTAAGGTTGCCAGCACTTCACGGATGTACCACCAAAAAATATAATTAGAAAAGGCCATAATACACTACAACACAAAATGTTCATTAAGACTTAGGCAAGTAGGCAAGTATTCTGGAGGACTGATCTCTCAATATGGTGAAGAGGAAATGGTAAATTCTATGTGATGTTATTTGTTCAACATTTTTCAATATAAGATTTTGCTTTTGGTGAAAAACTCTACATAGCATGATCAGACTCGGGCTCTGGAAAGACTTTAACTTGCAGCTAATTCAAGTACTTACAACAGTTTACCCATATTAGCAAATTGCTTTACATCTGACCAGTTATATCGATCTCAGTTTATTTACCTACTGACTGAATCAGTAAGTTTAATGTACTGCAACTAAAAGAATTCTTAACTTCTAGTGTGTCAGCCACTCGACTTTTTAAAGAAGAACTAGCTTCACCAAAGTCCATAAGCAAGATGAGACACAGACTGTTTCACACTGTATTTTAGTCCCTGTGGATCTCTCTACTGCCCTTTCACTACTGTGAACTGATGAGACTTACTGGCATTTAGCATTTCTAGTATGATTCTTAATCTCTGGAATAAGTCATGGTACTTATCATTAGTCAATACTGTCAATATCATTAGGTGATTAAAGCAGGTTTTTACAAAATTCCCTATCGTCTCCATTATTCCTCAAAAGGAGGAATGAGAAGGAGCACATAAAGAATGTAACACTGATACCATGAAATTATTTGGAATAGGAGTTATGTTGATCTGAAGAATTTTGTTACATTTTAATAATGAAGTAATTTCACTTTTAAAATGCTATTTTGTTTGTCCTGAAACTATTCAGAAAACCTCAGGAAGTTTGCCTGACAGTTTCATCTGAAAAATACTTCAGAGGCTAAACTCACAAAACAGAATTTACCAGTCTTCCACAGCTCTGCTGCTAATTCTCTTAATTTTAATAAACGCCTGCAAACAAACACAAAAATCTGCTCCAGGTCAAATGAAACCTTTGACCTGTAACAAAATCCTTCAGTTTCTCATTTTAGCTGGGAGAAAAAAGAAATCTTTCACGTTTTCATTTTAGCTCAGAAAAAGTAATTTAAAAGTTTTTATCATTACTTGATCCAAACAAATTCCCAATACCCTTTGCCCCAACTTTTTTATTTCATGGCTCAATGAAAGAGGGATTATTCTCTGAGACACACTTGAGAATGATTCCCATATTGCTAGAATCTCTGGTCTTCTTTCATGGTTGTATCTTCTCACCCTTAAAATTAATGCTGCCTAATTCCAGTGCACAGAATTGTTTGCAGTGAAAATTATGATTTTCCTTTTTCAGACTAAAATTCTAGCTGCTGCAGGGAAGAAGAAAGTGTGAGAGCATCAGAGTGTGGAATATATTTGAGCGGATAATTTAAATGGTTCTACAACTGGTTGTTAGTTTGGCTGTTTATCCTAAAACACAGGTGTCCCCAGGGTGTAGTATTATTTGCTGTAGTAGGACCTTACACTTGGCTTTCACGTGGTTTGCACAGGCCCACCTCTTGACCCTGTCAAGGTCCCTCTGGATGGCTTCCCTTCCCTTCAGCATGTCAACTGCACCACACAATATTTATTAACAGTGATTTTCCATACAAGCATCAATTATATTTGCCACTGGGGCAATGTGCAGCCATGACTGGATGGAGAAATGACCTTCGCAATCATGAGATAATTCTAGCAATGTATACAAATCTTGTGTTTTGGTTTAAAGATTGTAGTTTAGAAAGCTTTTCTTTTATAATCTGCCACACATAAACATTTCAGTAATGTACACATAAATATTTCTATAATGTAAATGATTATTTACAAATTAATTGACTGTAGTTTCCTTACAGCAGCGTTATACACAGGATGCTGTATCTTAGTTTCATGAGTAAACTGAGATAAATGACAAGCAATTATTTTTGTGAAACATCTCACCTGATTGGGAGATCTGGATGTTATTACACCAGATATTTAGCTCGTCTGTACAGGTTTCTATCATAAATCTATTATCAGTGGCACAATGAGACTTTCTATATTTAAGTTCTATATTTAAGGTGAAGTGTCCAGTGCAGACTGTCAAAGAAATTTTCAACAGAATTTACAAACTAAGGTACTTCTCATGAATGGGATAGGGTTTTGGTCTATTTTATCTACATTTTTGAATATTTTTCAAAATAGAATACTTTCATGTTGAAGTGGGAACTACAGGGACACTAATCCTAGTTAATGTTAGATGCCTTATTTAAGGCATCTGTCGTGTTCCTCCACTGTCAGTGGAGTCAGAGAGGCTATCCCTAAGTTCATGTAGAGCATAAGTTAGTGCTGTGAATTGCCCTTTGGGGGAACTTCTCTGTCTCCTCTGGTTACATAGGGAGCCGTCAAGACTGGCTTGTGAACTTAATACATCAGAATAGAGCTAATTATTTGGCAAGGTTTCTGCATTTCCCATTTAGGAAGTTCATCTGATAAACTGTGTGGTGAGGCAGCAAATCACAACTGTTTAAACTGCTTTAAACTGTTTTCTCTAGTGATTTTCATCTTGCCAAACAATTAATGTGGTTTGAAGTTTTTCTACGCTCAACTAGATGAATGTAGTTCTCCTTAATTCTGGAGGAGTTAAAAACATTAGCACAGAGGGAAGGGAAAATAATAACAAAGGAGTCTCTAGGAGGCTCTCTTAAATTCTTCTGAGAATAGTCTGAGAGCCTGTATGGGCTAGGACCCACTCTCAAATTATAGTTTGATGGGACAAGTTTTTTTGATGATCAAGAGATTTAGGCAGTGTAAAGTAATGTAATAATTTTATTAGTTAGACTATATTGTTAATTCTTTAAATAACTGCTACTAATTCAACAGCATAATGTTTCACCAGTATGCCCATACCAGTGGCCTCAAAACTAGAGAATAGATCCCGAAAATGGGGATACAGATGCTTCCTTAAAGTACCTATGTGAACAATACTTCTGAAAGTGTAGCTCAAAAACTACTTCACAACTTTTGTTTTTATTTTTGGTAATCTGTGTATTTAAAACTCTTTCCATCCAAGTGCCATCTTACAGTCGAATACGGAAGTTTGTGTGTTGAGTTTTGGCCCGAGCACCATTTTATTACCCTAATTTCAGCCTACTGGAATGAGAAGTTAATGATGAAAATTGTTATTAAATTATTAGTCCTTAATTTCATTACAGTTACATCTCTAGACTCTGCTCAATACAGTATCTTTTACGGTAAAATGAGGAATCATATGATATTTTAAGAGCATTTAAAAATGTCTAAAGTAATAGTTGTAAGCCCTAACACTGCGGAAGGCAACTTTTCAGAGACTAACATACAGACATAAATTAGTACCATATTGTACACAAGTTGTATGAAGATAATATCCTGCCAAGTAGGAAAATGTCATCCTAAAATAGAAAGCCACATGTCCTCAGGATATTGATCTAGCTTAGCTGGATTCTATAAAAGAGAGAAAATGGGATAATGTAACTCCAGACATGAGAAGTTATTAGGTGAATTGACTGTTGGAGCTGTACCTAATCCTCAGTCCCTACAGCACAAGAATCTCTCAGGTCAGATTGTTTTTATAGCTCTAATCTCCTAATGCAGCTCACTTTTGGGAAGGAGGAAGAACTTGGAAGTGATTAAGTTGTTATGGTGCCTCTATCATGTATTTTTGCACAATAATTTGCTTACTTGCTTCCCAAACTCATAACACAAAGTGCTGAACTCCACAATTCCCTTTGAACATTTTCGTAAGGACTTTATATCTAGTCATAATGCTCTAGCAGAAATTTCTACAATGGAAGGTTTTGTTTTCAAGTTCATGGTGTTTTAATATCTAAAAGGCTTAATCAATGACTTAACACACATGTGAAACAAGATATGACTAACAACATTTCAACATTACATTAATGGTTAGATATTTATAAGCTTTAGCCTGCATCCCGCTACACAAGAAACAGCAAGAGCAGCCTCAGTGGAACTATTGGTCGACTGAATACTGGCTATCTGCAACTTGTGGTGTCTATAAGAATAGAGAAGATAGTACCAATGCAGAGTAGCAACTGAACTAGTATACAGTTCAGAATTAAAATCCCAACTCTGCTTTGAGGATACATACTTTCATTCTTATGGCCTCCAGAAAGATGTTTAAGGTCTAAGACAGGACATTAAGAAATGAAGTACATCATCTCTGCCTCATAATGGATTTTGATAGTGTGCAAAATATCATGAATTGGTGCGTCTTTAAAGGATTACAGAAAGCACTACCACAGCTGAGGAGCTGATAAGTAAAAAGGATGAGGGCATGATCTCATATACTTTTATAGAATTAACTGTCCCATGAAACTGAAGTTGTTCTTGGCCACCAAAGCAAGTTTTGGAGAATCCAGTGTTGACATCATTTCTGCAATAGAAATGAGGCAACATAAGCTGGGAAAGATATTTTTTGACCACAACTTCTCTTGCATGGGCCCACTTAAGAAAAGACAGAATATGCCTTGAATATTAGTTACGCTAATTTTTCTTTTCCATATCCTCCTGTGATTGTACTTGACTTGATGTATTGACTCCCTTTCTTCAACCTTATTTAGTTATTTTAGTACTGGCTCAGATCACTTTCCAGGGCTCACTGCTTTTTATATACTCCAGTACAAAAAAGTAGTGTGATACAATCACATAAATTAGAAGAGTAATAACAATATGTTGTTCCTTCCTTTATATTGATACTAACCTGAATCAGAGAGGTTTAAAAATTCTTGAAGTCTTTATAGAAGCAAAGTCATAGAATGTATTAATGCCAAGGACATAAGACTCTCATCACTGCTAACATAACTGCTTTAACCAATTAGCAGAAGATTACAATGCGAGGAAAGAAATAACTCATCCCTGAAAAAAAAAAAAGGACGTTTAAAGGGATTTTCCTATGATATAATCTCAAAATATTTTCCTTCCTTCCGAACAGTGTCAAATGTAATAGACAACAACTTACTGTATGTGACGGAGTATCACTATACCGTTGACTGCTTCTTACACTCTTCCCTTGGCATTTGCTGTTGACCACTGTGATTAAACAGACTACTGGGCTGGATGAACTTTCTTCCAGTATGGTTTAGATTTTGTTATATTCTCATACTTTGTCTTTTCCTCAGAAAGATACTAAAGGTTTATGATTCTATGTCAAAAACTGGAAGCATAAACCTTTCTTTCAGTGCCTTATCATCATAATAATAGCAACATATTCACAAGGTAATATATTACCACATCTCTCTGTTTTTTTCCCTGAAGAGCCAAATAAAACTACCTGGCAAGAGTAATTCTAAACCTGAATCTACGATCTCCCTCTCAGGACAAATTCCTCTTCTCAGATCTACAGTGTGAATCTTGTTTGCACTTTACTGCTTTATTACACATTGTGCTCCTGTTTCTCTCAGTATTTCAGGTGAAAGTTCTTCCTCAGAGCCACTGTAGAATACCTGATACAGAGCCACTGAACAGAACATCTAATATATATCCAGATCAAAGATCTGTGATAGAATAGCTAGTGCATGTTAGTATATCCAATACAGATTGAGATCAAATGGGAGAATTTTTGCCTTAGTTATTTCAAAATACAAAAAATCCCCCATAAAAATGGCCCACAGTTCTCCAGGAAAATTATACTTTGTTTTCTTTCTAGTCATCCAGATGAGAATATGGCCACATCCAAGCATGCATCCACACTCTTCCTAGATACAATTCCCCTCAGAAACACCAGTTTTTCCTTTTCTCCTCCTGAAAACAAGAACTCAGCAGGATCACATGTATTTTTAGACCAGTTGTTATCAACATAATTGTCTCTGAAGCTTGTAGCAACTTGAATGTCCCTGTGGAGAGTTGACACAAAACCTAACATAGAATAATTAATTAATTTATTAGTTAAGGGAACCTACTGGAAGCTCTTATAGAGTTTACAATGACAACGCAGCCCTACAGACAGCTCTAAGAACCTTGGGAATTTTGAGGAGCTCACTGAACATACCATGCACTTGCTGTTGGAGCTCCCTTATGGGGAGGTGCTTTTATCTTTGCTCTTAATGGGATGCTGAATGCTGTCCCACGCAGCTGTACTTATTAGGGCAGCTCAAGTCACTAGCTATTCATGCTTTTGTTCACTTCATACAATCAGGATAATAAAGCACACCGATTACAAAATGTCTGCTTAATTTCTGTTGTCGTATTGCTGGGATTTATATTTAAGTTGGTTGTATACAAAAGAAAAGAAGAAAAGGCTTAAGGCCTTTTGGGCAATATTCAGACTATTTTCTTTGAATTTTCAATATTTTACATAAAACATATGTATGAACTTCTAGTGCAATTCTTAAGAACTTTTTGCTGCAATATTCCAATTTTCCTGACAGTCCCAGATTGATCAAAGCACATGCACAGTCAACTAAAATGTGTACAAAAATCTGTGATGCTGATTACACAGTTTTACCAACACAGCTAATGAATAAAATTTAGTTCTAGTGTCCCTTCTATTACTCATTCATTTGGCATTCATTATTTTAACACTGACTATAATGATATCCATTAGGTTTTACAATGGATGTCGTTTATCCTTTCGTAAGACTTCCATCATAATTCGGCATAGATGGTAATATACTCATTATGATGGATTTTTTCATTAGAAGTGTGGATTTGTATCCACATTATCCAATATAATATGTACTGTATTCAAGCATTAATTAACATCCATTTATTTTAAAGTGGTAGTCACTACCTGCCTGGAGCAAAATAAATCCTGCTTTGTAACAGAAGCTTTAAATCACCATATTCTTCAGGCAGAGTGATCACATTTCAGTAAATAACCAGTGTTTCCAGTGCTTTATGAAATGCTGCAGCAATAGCACACATGCTGTAGTATTTATGAAAACCGGGCCTTCCCACACTAGAAAACAGTACACTTGAACAGGCAAGAAACTCAGGAACATAATTTTCAAGGACATGGTTGACTATAGTCACTTCACACTTATTTCTGCTGTGGTTCTCTTCTACACCTCTGACCATCAACAGAACAATCTCAGATGCCTAAATAGAGAATCCGATAGATGGCTTTTCAGCTCTCTGAAGATTTTGGCATTTGAATACAAAAATAAATTTGTGCTGTAAAAATGTCAGAATGACTTTAGTAGGTCAGATCAAAATCTGTTTAGACTAATGTCTTCTCTGTAAACAGAAGAAAAATTTCATGACATTACCAAGTAAATAATTTGTCATCTTGAACTCACAAAGCCACGGATATATTCAAACTGCCCAAAATTTCTGTAGTTGAAACATATAGTTTGCTTTGTTTGTTACAGAGCAAAACATAGCTGCATGCTCTGCATATCTTTTATGCAGAAATGGACATTAAAATGTGGAATATGTTCATTTTAAGTGGACATAAAAATGAAACATGCAAAATACATACAGAAAACCTATATAACAATTTGAATAAGTTTTCTTGTGTTCAAAACACTAGCACTCTTTGTAAGAAAACAGAAAAATACTTTCTTATAGATTTACTGTAAGTATTTACTTTAGCTACATCCATAAAAAAGAGATTTGCTTGTGGTAATACATTTCATAGATCTATAAAGCAACCCTTTTGTAAAAAGAATCTGGAGCATATAGGCATCCAAAATACTGAAAGACAGTTTGAAAGAACCATCGTATAAAAAAACTTGCGAGAGGGAAGCAAAGGCACTTACCCTTTGCAACACACAATATGTGATCAGAACAAAGGTAATACTCTGTACAATGCATCTATAGCTGATAGCCCAGAATTATCTTACTTTTCAAAAGCAAATACAGAAAACACTTCAGTGTCGTACAGAAAGTAGACAAAGAAGCTAAATAATGGTTTACAGGAAAAATAGCTAAGGCTAAGGTTTTTATATTTGCCTAGAACAGTACTCTCAACGGCTGTGAAGACAGCAGACTGGAATTATACTAGTCAGTAGAAGTATTTATAAACAAATACTACTTAAGGGGAAACCTGCTGCTTTCATTATTTCAAATAAAGCATGTGAACTTCAGAATTTAATTTTTTTTTTTCACAAAAACTTGCATTGAAAATTTGGAAGCTTTTTTCTTATTTCATTTTACTTTTGTCTGTAACTTTCAGAAAAACATTAGATTTGCAAATCTGTAAATTATATTAACAACTGTGTTTTGTCACACATTCTAATACAGGTTTCACAGTTTGATGAGGCCACCACTAAACAGCATGCACTTCTATGCTATTCAGAACTGGGGACAGTCAGAATATACTCTGAGATTTGGAGAGCTCTTTTGACCCTCCCAAATCTTTCAGCAATCATTTATGTCCCTGAATATTGCAGGCAGCAGGATGTTTTGTTTCATAGAGCTGTGGGAAGGCCTGGTAACGAGTCTGATGATTTACTGATAAGGTCATCTATTCGATCATATTCATGGTGGGAACAAGGGATTTTGAGGTGCTGTATTTGTTACGACATGTTAAAACTTCTCTAGTACTGCTAGCCCCTTTCCAGTAACAAACAAAAGAAATAGGAGTGACAGATCCACAGAAGCACACGGCAGAGCTCGGAAAATCTCCATTAATGCCAGAGAGTCTCAGAAGGTTTGATCTGGCGATGCCACTGTCCAAAATCTGAAACAAAGTATCTCACTGCAATTTTTCTAATAGAAAATTCAAAAATGTTTGGTGGGAAAAACCAAACCAGCATTTTACTGAAGAACTGTCAGCTAGCTTTAATATAAAAGCTTGAGGTTTGTTTAAAAAAGGTTGCCTTGATCATTCATACATTTAAGTTTCTAAGTTTTTTTAATCTCATGTGGCTAGTTTTATTCCTTTTATTCCTTTGTGTCATATATTCATATTTTTGTTCAACAGATAAGACAAAGTTATAAAGCTATTTGTATTCAAACGTATGTGTATCGTGTACTTGACATAAAACAAAAGACACAGGACAGTGACAAAACTGAATTTCCGTGCGTCTATCTAAACTGAACTAATACATCATCTATGGAAGAGAGGGATAATTTATTGGACTGCACATCACATAAAATGCATCTCAGCAACAAAACTGTAGAAAGTTCTTTCTCAAAAGGACTTTTCATCACAGCAGACTAAACAGAACTAGCTCACACATTTAAGTAATAAGACACAGCTGACCAAACAATGTATCTATTTATTTGATTAGCCTTAAAGGCATCTGTTGTTACAAATCTACTTTGTAAGATAAAAAATGCAGTTTCAGTCCACCAGTTTTATTAGTTCAGACTGTCTAGGTTTATTAAGTTAGGAAATCTTGTTTCCATAGCTAATGAAGAGAATACTGATCTATTTGTTTTCTTTTTACTTTTTTTTTTTTTTACTTTTCCATCTGTTTTTGGTTTTTTGGTTTTGTTTTGTTTTGTTTTTTTTTAGCTTGGCAAACCTTTAAAATTACTAGATGTATGTATAGCTCTGTATCGGTGCATTTAATTTAAAGTATGTAAGAAAAACTTCCTCTGTAATATGACATACTTTGATCACCTGAGCTTCGAAAAAAAACAAACAAAACCAACCCAACTTCAAAGTAAATGAAATACTGTGCTCCACTGTACTGGAGCATGGAAGATACAATATTGATGGAGCACTACGGATTACTAGTCACTGTATTTATATCCATTAATACTGCTGCAGACAGGCAGTTCACAGCAGAGAATGCTTTGGCATTGTGTAAGCTTTTGCCTTATTAACTGCAGAGCAAAGTGTGCACAGCAGTGAGGCATGGCTCGGCAGGACACACTGCAGGAAACCCCCTGGTACGGAGCATACTATGTAAGAGAGGCGCAGACATAGACCGGGTTGCTGGGCAGGCTGGCTAGCTGCATAACTTAAAGCCTTTCATTCGAGGGAGCAGTGCCTCCAGGCCACACTTTCAGAGCAGGCAGGCTGTAGCTGTCTTACGGGATAACCGAGATACGGTTTAGGAATATGTAAGGCCATTTCTCTAACGCAATTTCATTTTAACAATTGAGTCATAACCAAAATCTTATTTCATGACAGTAAATTGAAGGTTTGTATCTCTGGCACTGTTATTATTTTTAATTAATAAAACACACTGAAATCCTTAACTTGGGCGGGGGGTAGTGAGGAATGATACCAAAAAAGCCCAGAAGAAAACTGAAAACTGACATACAAAGTTGTTAAACAACTGCCTTCACTGTGGAAAATTTTCCTGTCTTCAAAAGGAGTTAAACTACCCAAGGAACTTAAGTATTTTTCATGATATTTAATACTTAAAGGTTTCAAAAGCTTATAATAAAATAATGAAAAATATTGATAATGTTACAGTTTCTCTGTCTTGCTCGTTTTTCTGAGGAAATTACCTCTGGAAAATAAATTGATAGGGCTAAGAAGGCCAAACAAATAAATCAAACTCTTCAATTAGAAAAAAAGATTCTCCTGTATCACATACAGAATGCTCCTGAGACTGAAAAGGCACGTAGATACCCATCAGAAATTCATCCAGCCATCTCAGGAGACAGGGGTGGTACTGCACATAACATGAGAAATGTTAGGTACTTCTAGTGAAATATGGAATATTCAGGCAGGCCCATTAAAAAACCCCCAAAACACCATGAAACAACCTCACCAAAAATAAGTGCAAATATATTCATTTGGCTAAAACAATCATCTGTGTCTGCTCATGCATGCTATCTTCTCTCATTGCTGTCGCTCCTGTCAATCTGAAGTTGATAGGTAATAGCCCTATGATTCAGGGAAACTGCTGAAGTGTCTACTCAGGCTTCAGTTTGAGAGATGGGTTCATTTATCATCATAATAAGCTATTACCATTGATAGGTCACAACTCATTGAAGAGACAGTCAGTCTAATTGGCTCAATTCAGTTAGCTCTGGATGTGCCTCAAGGAGACGGGCAGTGCTTTGCAGGTAATATTCAATCACCCAACAAACCACTTGTTTAATAATTCATCACAGTTCAGATTGGGGTCCCAGCATATGATTATCCCTTCAAAATGCCAAATATCTGGTCTTAACACTTTTGCCTCTTGGGTCCAGGAAGACAAAAGCAAATTCATTCTGTAGTTAGGGGGTAACCTTACTTCTAGAAACTTCCTGAATATTTAAAATTTCCACTGAGGTTCAATTTCCAAAGAAATTTGTAGTTAGCTAGAGTCTCTCTCTGGAAAACAAAATCTTTGCCCCATCATTCTCTCCTGCTAAAGACCAGCTTACAGTATGCAAACTTAATAGGAACGTCAAGTAATGGACCTCATTTTGCCTTCTAGAGATTTAATGAAGCAGTATGGGTCCATTCAGAAATCTTTAGCAATCAGGTAGTGAGTGATAGGGTAGATGAGACAGAGCGAATAGTGCATGAGACACAGGACCTACAGGATTTAAAGGATGCTTCATGCTCTGTTCAGATATTAGATCAAAGCATGAGTCACTCACAATATTAAAATGTTTAGAATAATGACCCTGAAAAGACAAGTTAAAACTAAACCAATAATTCAAGCTTCTGATCACTATTGTGGTACTTCTTGTCAGTTCTGGTTACAATTTCATTGCTCAGCTCTTTGTCAGTGTATTGCAGCCATACTGAAAAATTCCTGTGCAACTGCCACATTGTCAAAGGTCTTAAGGTTCTATTTCTTCCATCACTTTCAATGGTGTGCTGTGGTAGGCTGACCCCAGCCAGCAGCCAAACACCCACCTACCTCTCACTCACTCACATGAGATGGGGAGAAAGTAAAAGGAAGGTGAAAAGACTCATAGATTGGTGGGAAGGGTTGGAGAGAAAGCCCTGACCCTGTGCAAGCTCTGTTGGGCAACAGCCAAAAGACTGGTGTG
This sequence comes from Psophia crepitans, assembly GCA_013399095.1. Classification (NCBI taxonomy): domain Eukaryota; kingdom Metazoa; phylum Chordata; class Aves; order Gruiformes; family Psophiidae; genus Psophia; species Psophia crepitans. The sequence goes on from VWZZ01001094.1 coordinate 200,060, forward strand.
TTACTAACACTGTTTTAGCCCCAAATGCAAAGCACAGCACCATACAGGCCATTATGAAGAAAGGTAACTCCAGCCTGAACAGACCCAGTATAGATGTTAAGATACTACATTCATGTCAGACTACCTGATGGACTGTCTTTCTCTCATCTTTTTCTTATTAAACTGAAATATGCAAAAGTGATAATTGTGATACTTACTTTTTGGATGATGGACTGGAAATTTACTACGTTTTTAATATTGCCCTCGAAAAATTAGTGTTTGTAAGGCACCCACAGCATAATGGCCTTACCACTCACCAATCATTTATGAAAAAGTCAAGAATATATAAAACTTACAGAATTTGTCATTTAATAGTTACTAGAATTAATTGTGGAACTGGCTACTTCTTCCCATAAACAAACATAAAACAAAATGAGAAGCGGCTCTTCATATACACTGAGTGCCAGTTTGAGTTTTCTTTCACTAATGTTATCTTAATTGAATTTGCACCATTTTCAATCATTGATAAACCACTCTCCCTTCTTCTATACTCTAGTTCATAACGGTGCTTCGTGCGTGAAAAATCAGTGACTTCTGCCAATATTTTTTTGTACGAATATACAACCTTTTTGTTAATGGCAGTGGATGTAAAATGCCATTTACAAAGTGAGTTGGATTAGGTCTCTCAGACCTATGAACTGATTAAAAATTCACATCACACACATACAGTTAAATATGTATCATGCAAGTTCACATATATAGACCTCTTAATTGTATCTGTACACAGGTCACTAACAGTTGGATTTGGACACCTGTCCTACACTGGTTTGGTCTTAAAACTTCTCAGTGACACAGGGTAAAGCCAGTCAATAAAGTTTAGGCACCAAAACTTCGTTTCTGCAGACAGACGAGAAGAAAAGCAATGCTAATTCCTATATGGAAAATGGAAATAATGGAATTTATCCATCTTGTAGAGAAGCTGCATTTCAAGAACATTCTGAGATTGTCAGATTCTACTGAGCATGCCAAACATCAGAAACAATATAGCACAGATTGAAAGTACTACAAATGGTTTTACAGAAAAGGCTGTTTCCCTTGTGCACCATCAGAAATTCTCAGTACTTTTGCCCTTCTGCATACTGCCTTTTTGATGTGGAAAGCAAAATTTGAACACCACAAAATTACAAAACTAAAGCCCAGTGGCATCATGCAGTTTTACTAAACTCAACAATTTTAATTGCATTCTACTTCAAGTTTTTGTAATTCATTTAAATTTAAAGTAAGGAGGGGGACATGACACACACAGGTAAATCGAACAGAAATAGCAACTTAATTATTCATAAAGGAAAATCTGGAAACTGAACTGAACACTACCTCTTTGAGGCTCTCATATTTTGAAAACCACCTTCCAGTAGTTCTTATGTATACTCTTTTGGTGATGGGCATAGATTACTTCATTATACTCCTGTGCAACCCAGTTATGAACTAGTTGTCTGGACTATAAACTCTGGCTGATTAATATAAATGGCTAAATTGAGTAAAACTCCATTAAACCCTTTAATTCCAGACAACCTGTGATCAGCAAGGAACTTCAAATATAATTGTCAAAGCAAACACTTATTTGCTGAAGAAGTACTTAGCATGCAAAGGCATACAAGAGGAACAAAACCCCCGTGTATCCTCCCTTTCATAAACTTGGTTTTCGTTTGCAGTCTTAAGTAGCCACTGTTCAATTCAGCTCTCTCTAGCTTAGGAATCACCATCACCATGCTTCTTTGCATGTTGATTAGCCCTCAGTACAAATCACTAGATATATTAATCCTTTCCAAGTCAAAGACTTTTTTTTTCTTTTACTACTGCTTTGTTGGATCCTTCAGTATTTTAGCATTTGGGATCAGAGATAAGAAGAGTAAGACTTTTCAATCTGGCAAGCATATTCCCCAATTTACTTTCTTCTTTATTATTTCCTAACATCCCTCAGTATTCTCTCTCTAGCATTCACATCCCTTCTTCTGTGAAACTACTTGATTTCCTGCTTGTTTCTCCATTTTTCAGCTGCCACTATTGATTAAAACCCTTGCCCTCAAGGCAGACTTGAGTAAGCAGGTAACGCAAAGGACACTTGAGATTTATGAAATAATTTCACCAACAATAAATTTCCTCTTTTCTCTACAGAAGTATAAGATGATTTTAGCACAAAGAAATTAAACGTATCACAGGATACATGCAATATTGCAGTCAGTGGACTCACCTAGCCAGATTCTTTTTAGAGTTTCAACTCATTTCCAAGGCGCAAAGAGGCTGTAACAGTCTACTGGGCATCCTTAGTTTTCCTTGCAATCACAATAACGGCTGAACGTGAACTGTCCCAACAGGCTATCCAAACATCATTAAAAGCATTAATGAGGAACAAAATGTGCAAAATTTATTTATGTCTTGGTGGGTCTTTACAGTCATGGGCAGTTAAACCTCTGATATTGTTTCATTTCGTACTGGGGATCGAGCAAAATTTGTCTACCCACAGATGTGAAAGAATGCATTTCGTGGTGCCACACTGAGAAAGTATTTCAGCAAAGACAAAGAATCTAAACCCAGTCACATAATACAAATTAAGTAAACTTAAAGGAAGCATCAGTCAGCTGTGGTTCAGATCTTTAAAATGCTTTGCTCTTCACTTGTATTCCTGCTATGGTTGTCTCATCCTTTCATATCTGAATATGCCTATTATCTCAATTTGTAGAAGCTACAGCAAAGTAAGTGCTAATAAAATAAACAGCACATTTGGCGTAAGTTGAAGACATCTTCATACTGTTGACTGAGTCTGATTACCACAGTGACTTAATTTCAGTCAAGGTAATTTAGATTGTGATTTAAAATAAAATTACATTATTTATATTAGTTTAAGATTTACTTGTTAAAAAATAAAAAAATATCAATAAAATAAACCAGTTTTTTACCAGAAGAATGCATTCAAATATGAAAGACAAAAGATACTGAAATAACTGTCTTTACAAAAGATATTTTACTTTAGGTTCAGATCCATCATTTTAATTTTCTGCCATGTGTTGGCTGTTGACACTGCTTAAGAAAATCTGAGGATCTGCACCAACTGTGAATAACTTCAAGGACGTTGCATTGAATGGAGATTTCTTGCATACTATGTGCTGCTGACGCCTATTACTGTTCCTTTTACAAATATGGATAACATGCATTTAACTTAACTATTTCATCCCACTCACCTTCAAGACATTAAGAATCAATAAGTGTCTATACAAATTTGTTTTTGATACGTTATGCCTTATACATGAGGATCACATTCCCTACTCCATCTCCAATTTACTTTTGCAAGCTTGGATATGTTCTTTGTTACACATTCAAATCTGGAGCTGAAACTCATTTCTGTGCAGGGGATATAAAAAAGGCAAATTCATCATGAGACACTAGACTTAACCGTCACTGCACAAAATTCCTCACACAGATATTTCAAGCACTGCCATTACGCTACTAAATGGTGGCCTGCTTAGACTTGGACAACCCATCTGCACGAGGGAACCAAATCTTTTACGCGAGGGCCTAAACTGTCCATATAACCAGCTGAAAGAAGTATCTTATAAAGATGCACAAAGCGAGATCGCATCCTCAGCCCACCTACCTTTCATTACTTTGCTTCCCTGACAACAACAGCAACACAGACACATGCTTAAAAAAAATCAGCCCGCTGGCTGAACTTAAGACACAGCTGAGTGTTGGAATTATGTGGGCTGGGTCACTCACTGCTTTTCATCAGGCCAATGACTTTCAAAACAAACTGATGGTAAAAAAAAGTAGCTTCCAACAACAATTTAATTTGCATCTCATCCATTTATACCAAAAGATGTTAAATTAGATTGTTCTCCTTTTTAGGCAGGCAGTAAAAGCAAGAAAAAGACTTGTGAATTTATCTAACTCTATCATGTCCTATGAACAAGAAAGTCTTGAGATCTGAAGGCATGACAATACTGGATGAAGCTTTCTGGGTTTAGATTCATCAATAATGTAGGACAATTGATCCTGGCATTTCTGTTCAAGATGATTATTGTATTATTTACGCTTCTTTATGTTTCGGGTTTCAACTGCCTCCCTCCCCTCTGGGAGCTGTAGAGTGCAATTTGCTTTGCATTATTCTGCTTTTTGCATCAGAATTGCCTAAGAAATGAAAACAAATGGAAGGAAATAAACATAAAAGCCACAAGGACCTAGCTTATGATTATTTTATAATTCAATATTTAATCCTATGAGGTATTCTGGGCAGTCTGCAATAGATAATATGTCACAGAACAAAATGCTCACTCCATCCCAATCTTTAGGTTTCCACAGTAGAGTACTTTTAAAGGGCTGGTAGATTTTTAAAGTTCGTACGTATTGACTACAGGCTTATTACAGTGTCTTCCTTTCTGGACTGAAAGAAACATCGACTTCTGTAAAAGTCAGCAAATAGGTTACACAGCTAATTATAAAAGAACAGGCAAAACAAATGAAGTGACAGTGTTATGTTGAACACGTCCCCTTCCTGTCCTGTATGCACAGACTCCACACAAAACTTTGAGCTCCGCTCTTGGTTTTAACTAGAGGTCAGAGAAAGAACAATGTATCCACCGCATGGCTTAAGACCCTAAGTCCATGCAGTTGACCAACACGGCGCAGTAGAATTTTTCCAACAGATAACAAAGCCTTTTATTCAGGCATCTTTTGCTTTAATTTTCAACATACTCTGGCTTCATGAAGGACTAAATTACATTAACTTTCAGAGAATGGGATCACGCTGTACAACTAATTCAAATGACTTCTGTAAAACAACATTTGATACAAGAAACTTCTCAATCTGAGTGAAATCAGTCAGCGAACAGTGGTTTTGAGCAAGGGTGTTTTAGGGCTTCTATCATGTTGTTTGCAGTCTGAGTAACGGCAGCATCATCTGCTCGAAACCCAGACAGAGGAGTCAGAGGGGATGTATTATCTATTTTCTGTATGACTGCTGGGTATTGAGACCTAACGATGTGCAGAGACCTGGATTCTAGGATGGCCTCTAACTTAAAGGCTGAACTAACCTGTGACTGCTGACCAAGGGCAGTGCCCTAACCCTCTGAAAGAGGCTGGGTAAATCTCCACCTCCATGGTTAAAGCTGGCCCTCAGCAGAGAAAGGAACATAACATTTGCAGCTGCAGATAAAAAATAAAGCAGAGAGACTTTCTCTAACCAAAGATGGACGTTTCCTCATGCAATATGAAGTGGCCTCAATTGCCCCTCGTGTGTGTGTCATGGTGGGTCACACGTTTATTTAGAAAACATGATATGAAGTATGTCTTTTGGCTAATCATAAATGGCTACTACTCAGCACACAAATCATCACATTGCTTTTTTGCTGAGGTGTCAGAGAAAAAGAGGCAGAGTACATACATAATGTCAGATGTCTGAAACATCATGGACATCTAACCCTTTCCACATTGACTTAAAAGAAAGAAGTGTTTCATGACATCCTGCTGAATTTGGCATCTGATTTTTAATTAATTTTATACTTTCCTTTCAGTGTTCTGATCAAACATTATCAGAATGTATCTCATAACACTTTCAGACAAATTAATAAAATATTTTAGCAATGACAAGTTCATTTTAAACTTGTGGATTCATTATCAAAACCATTTAAGAAACTCCTAACAAAAACCAAACGGTATTTTCAAGTACCTAAAACGTAATTAGAGTTGATAGAATAAGACAATTTTTCAGTAACTAGAAGCTCTAACAGACCACAAGTCCTCATGATTGCTGCAATCCTTAGTTCAGTAGGCTATGATAAGGTAGGCAGGCAAGAGGATAAACTGTTTTATGACACCTACTAAAACCTTAATACTAGCCATTTTAAATCTGTTCTCCCAAGTTATCCACTAGATATTTTATTTCCAGAAATTAAATACCTCCAGATTACTCCCAAACATACTCTGCATCAAAAAGTGTTCAATTTTTCAGTTTAAATGCATATTATACAATCAGCCATGTAAAATATCTGGCTTTTAAAAAAATTATCTGTATTTGTACCACAAAGTTTACGTTTTAGTAGTAGCATATATATTTAGAAGACTAAAAATGTATGGTGATGATAAAGTAATTTGCTCATATTCTTGTCCCACTCTGACACGAACAAGAATCCTGTACCATCTATAGCCTCACGTTATTTATAAAGCCTCCTTAGAGACACGGTCAAAGACCAGTATCACACAGCCTAATGTCACCCAGATTTAGACAAAAAGGGAAAAGCTGAAGACTGCACACTCGGGAGCATCCTATTTATAATGCTTTTTCCATCCAAAAGAAGCATTTGGAGATGGATGTAAAACAAGCAGATAGCACACATATGGCAGTCAACGTTGTGGAAGCATATGCATAAGATGCCAACTTTATATTAAAAGAATTATTTTAAATAAGGTTTTTGAGCTATATTTGAAAACTAGGGAATTCAGGATGGTTACTACCTTTTGTTACTCAATTTTATTTTGGGAAATAGTATTTAAGAGCAATAATTTCAACAATAAAAAGGAAATGCAGTTTTCTGTGACACAAGGTTTATAAATTAAAATAGAAGTTACATCTTGATATAAGATTTCCTAAATTGTTCTTTACATTTCCTAAGACAAAAATTCTTAAAGAATCTTGCCAGCTCTGAGATACCAATTATTCTACTGGAACACAGCTAGCAATCATTCTCAGGAAAGGATGTTTTTATCTAGTTTCAGCTGTTTGGTTTTATCCAGTTTCAGCTATTTAGAGAAATGTTTTATTGAGTTTACAAATAAGGACTCTCACTATTCTATTTCCATTTCACTTTCCATAGCATAAATCATATGGCCTAAGCATGTCATTATGACTATAATTTACGTGATGCAACATGACAGTTAAGATGTACTGTGGTAATTTGTGAGTGCTTTCAGTATTATTGTAGTATCAAAATTTTATATGGTTCAGTTATTAAGGCAAATTGCTTCATTCATACAGAGATATCTGACAGTAACCACAAAGGACCTCCAAATTACACTGAAAAAATATCTTCCGTGTTCAAATAATTTGTGCACAATCTTACCATTATTTTGCTCACTGAATAGAAGCAGGATGAAATTCTGTCTGGAAAAGTATCAGGTCATATCTCAGGGTAAGTTCACCAGACGTGAAAGATTATAGAAGAAACTCTCCCTTGCCCAGCTAAATGAGCCTGACTATCTTTAACAATTTATAGCCATGAACAGGATGCCCAATTCTTTGGAATGATGGTATTTAGTTTCAACATGCTCACTTACCTTCTGTCATGTTGATTTTCAGCCAGCAGGAAGAAAATAAATAAATAAGAGGTCGACTAGCCTGAAGAAACTACAGAGGAAAATGTGCTCAAGGGTATTCATGTTAGTGTTTCTGACAAGTTTCAGCATAATCGGGGTTATGGTAAATGGAAAGCTGTTTAGCTTTTTTCACATTTAGGACTCATTCAGTCCTCAGTTCTACACTTTAGAAAAAAATGAGATTTTCATGAAGGTATCGTGTATGATAGCAGAAAGTCCAATGGTGAGAAGCCTGATAGTCAGACCACTAAAGCATCTATGACTTTAGAAAACAAATATTTGGTATTAACCTGCAGGGCATGAATATGTGTGTATGTGCACATGTGGACACATGCAGGACTGGATAAATATATTCATTAGAACTGGCACAGAGCTCACAACAGAATTTTCTGAGTTCTAGGGCAGAGAGCTCCCCACACACAAGTTTCTTGCCAAACATTAAAGTTTTGTAACACACCCCCACAACATCTGATACATAACTTGCCTCTCTGAAAAGCAGACAAGGGAACTGGTTTTTCAAGCTGAGGACAAGGTGGGAAGAGAACAGGACAAGCTGAACCAAACACCAGTTAATTCATTCAAAAAACAATGCTGCAAACTATATAGACTTCTCTAATACCTGACAGCAGAAGCCTGACGAGGGCTCAAGGTGAAAGATACTTTGGTAATTTTCTCTGCTTAACTTTTTGCCTCACAAGGATACTCCATACGCCTGGTTTCTTTCTGCTTGCAATTTTGCTGGTCAAATAGCTATTCAACTTAATCTTCCCTCAGTTCCGCCCCCTTCAAAGCATTACATCTTTTCTCAATAAATCAAAGTAGCATTTAGGCAAGTACCATCTGCACTTACTTTGTTGCCCAAATAGGAACTGGGTGCACTCCAATAGTAAGTCTGTGGCAGCACTTTCCGCGCAGCCACGTTGCTGATGCTGAACTGCTGGTGCCCATCAAATTTCTTTTGCTTGGGGGTAACTCTGATGTGACCCCGTAAGCCAGTCAGATACCAGCCATTCATGTCTTCTACCTATAATGACAGAAAACAAAAAAAACCCCAAACATTACAATGAGAATCAGGACATCAGTCATTTCAATAGTCACAGCCTCTCATTTTTAAAAACTGATTAGTTTATATGATTAATAGCAGTTTAGGAACAAAGGAAACAACAAAGTAAGAAGAGCAAAGTTTTCTCTTGTATGTGACTGGGATTTACAACTTCTGAGTAGTTTGAAGTAACTGCAAGTATTTGCTTTCTTTGCTTCATATGGTCCAGAGTGAGGAGAAAATTCTTACATGCATAAGAGTATCAGTCACAGAGGGTACGGAAGATGAGCTGACAAATGGATATACATTTTCTGATTGTTGTAAACAGCATAATTTATAATAATTTGTAATTCTAAAGCCTTACAACAAGTTCAAATACACTTTTTTTTTTTTTTTTTTAGGAAGCCAAAGCAAAGCTGGAAAACACAAGAACTTGAAATTCTGAAATCCCACAACTAGAAAGGAATCATCAGAGAGGAGCACACTGTTCATACAAGTATGGCTTCTGGAGCCTGGATACAAACAGAACAATAAATTACCTCAGCCATGGGATGCAAAAATTTCCAGATGCTGGTATGTAAATGGGCACACTAGGCATATATGATTTTACTTGCTCACTTCCAGCATACCAATACAGACAAAACCAGGAGGTAGTAGACCTCGAACGCATTTTCCAAACTCGATTTACAGACATGAATATGTAGCACACATCCATTACAGTGGATTCAGTGTCTGAGCTTTGAGAGCTAATGCGAAGTTTAGAGTAAAATTGCAGGCTAAAGACATTTTTCTACAGCACAAATAGCAGGCTCATCTCCCTTTCACACCCTTTCATAGGAATGCAATATGCTAAAGAAAATCACTCAAAATGCCCCCTGTAGGGCATCCGTTTTTCTTACACAAGCTGTGTGTTGTACATTTAATGTTTCAAAATTCTTAATTATTGCAGGTCTAAATTTAATAATGACCTAGAAAAGAGGTTTCCTTATGGATATGTTGCATTTAATTCAGGAGTGATTATGTATGCACATTCCAGGACTGTGTTTATGCACATGCCTTCATTTTTGACTGTTAGAATTTCTTTTGTACTTCTCACTGTTTAACTGCACTTTTACAGAACTTTCTCATAATGAAGAGAAACAAAGCTTGCACGCATCTTCTTTTGGATAACTGAAAAATATATGGGGCATAAAAGAACACACATGATTTTATAATGAGATGCACTCTGGTGACAATAGGCAGTCACAAACAAGCACGTAGAAACACAAAACCAATTACATGCACTGATACAGTATGATTTTTCTTACACTTCTGTAGGTAAGGTGAGAGTGTGTGCAGGCGTTTGTCTTCCCAGAGCAGAAACATTCCTCACAGCCTTTGGGATTATTTTGCTGCAGATTGAAGAAACCTGGTTTGCAACGATCACAGCTGTCTCCTTCGACATGTTCCTGGAAATGCACATCAGAATATTACTTCAGTTGTCATAGATTAGAACTTGAGATCACCAGCTTTGTACTCTGTAGGAGAATATAAATGCAGGACTATGATGACATTTGTAGGAAAGACTATTCTTATTTGTCAATATTAGTAGCAAATCCCCTACACAATAAAAGTTACTATGGCTGCGTGTAAATAACAGGACATGTATTTTGGACATTCACAGATTTTTAATTTTTCTTCTAAATGAATGGACATATCTGATTTCAGGGAATAATCTAATTTATCTCCTTTACATTTAGGAGTGTCAGAGGGGAAGGAAGTATGGAACACAATGTTACATCCTCAACAACTGTAGTTTGTAGGTATGGCTGATAAAATCTTTGCATGCCCAATTGTTACAAACTACAGGTACACACCAATCGTTGTACCAATCATTCAGTGTATCAGTCTCCCAGTTGTCTGTCATTAACAGTTGAATTCAGGCTACATGCAAGTGTTAAAAGGGCGGCATTTCTTCTTTCCATAACTACATGTGTTTGTCAGCCATGCAGCCAGCTCTGCAAACGCCTCCCCTGCAGAAAGCCAGGCACTTAACATACATGAAAAATTGTTAACTTAACATTTGGTATTTACATTTTTCAGAGAAACCTTATGTTGTGCATTAAGTCCTGCTAGCTTACACAATAAATCAATTTATTCTATAGGCAAAGATAAAGCTAGCTTTTCTACAAGGAGTATGTTGCAAAAGGTTCACACTATGGTGCTGGCTTAGTAATTCAATATTTTTCCCAAGATAGCCCAGAAAATTCTTTCCCTTTCGAAAGTGTTATATACAGTCTCTTTAATCCAGGAGACAGTGCTCTATGATATGCACACAGGACCAAATTGCTGGCTCCACGTCAGCAGAGAATGAACACATTATAAAAAGCCTGCCCATGCTGTGCAGTCTACGATTGCTGAAATACACAGCTCGGAAGGAAGTTCACCAAAAGCCATTCGACAGCCTCCCGGTTAAGATCTAGCAAAGGTGGAAAAAGCAGGGCAAGGCGCATGGTGGGGGAGGGGGGAAGGATAGCACATGAGTCAAGACAAAATAGGGATAATGAGGGGGAAGGAGTAAGGACAGGTAAAGGAGAAAAAATGAAAATGTAAATAAGTTTTCACTATTAATTACACAGTAACAACGTGTAGCAAAATATCTTTGCTCTAACTCTATTGCTGTGCTGTATCTATGCTCTCCTTTAACATCATATAGACTCTGTTCAACAAACCTAAAAATCTCTTTAACACAACTCAAGGCTATCAGTCAATTACTTTTAACATCAACTTCTCAATAATTTAAACAATGGTATTTCTACATTTTCACCAGCAATCTCAGGATTAATCAATGCATTTTATTGCCACAAGTAGACTGAAATCACCCAGCTACTCATGGTTCATATGAAAAATAACATCGGTAACAACTGGGAACTCACAGGCACCCAAATGCTCTCATGTACAATTCTACTAAGTGGAATGAAGAACACTGGTCCCAAAAATTTCAGACCTTGTTGATGTGCTTAGTGTGTGCAGAGTGAGAAGGGTAAAATAAAAAGAAGGGGCTGCAAAACAGAAGTATGTGTTTAAAGGCAAAGTTGTCCTGTGCTGCAGTCACAAGCATGTAATCAGTGAGTAAAACCTGTATAATTCTATTGAATAGGCAGCAAATTCAGTGGGTAATAGGTACATAAAGCTCAAAGTTGGAAAGGAGACCTAACCTATCCTTCAGCCAGTGAAGCAATATTACTACAGCTTCATTTATTTCTGAAAAATGTGCTCAGTACAGTTTTAAATTATGCAAGAAATGAGACTTTGACCATGTAACTTCGGAAAGCTCTCTGAGATAATTAGTGATAAAACAGGCATTTATACTTGTCCTTCACCTTTCTGTACTTTAGTTTACTCTGGCTAATGCGGTAAAGATAACAGTCTAATGACAACTTTGTTGTGTTTTGCTGCTTACAGTTAGAACTGGTTTTCAGCAGTCAATTTCCTTTACAAGAAAATGATCTTTTGTAAATTTAGAGCTCATCATATGTAACTGAAAGATGTGATTAAAAGAAGGGAAGCATTTTTCCTAAGACCTGCTATTAACTTGTCCAGACATCCCACTTTATTCTTCATATGGAGCATAACTAATCTGACGATTTCAGTGTCCCTTTGACCATAATCTGCTTTGATTTGAATTTGAAGATTGCTAGTGAAAATAAATGTGTACGTATCTGTATCTCAGCTATCTGCAAAGGGTATCATTTTTCTCCCACAAGCACTTAAACAGGGATTAGAGGACCAGAAAGGAAACAAAGGATGAACAGCGAAGAAGAAGTGCTTATAGTGTGGCCTCTCTGGGATAGGAAAAATTATTCCATATTTGTTCCTTTTGGTCTCAGTATACTAAAGGGTCAGTTTGGCATTGTGCAAATGATGTTATAATAACAGGTATCATTCAGCAGTAGTTATCTTTTATTTGGCATATGACACCTTCATCAAAGCTCCCTTTCATGTCAGAATATAGCAAAAGCACCCCTTTTTTAATCTTCTAGACTTGATAGCTAAGGAATTAGAACTGTGATATGGCTAGATTTTATTTCTGACAGAGAGCATGTGACTATTACATAAAGTGAAAATAAGGTTAATTCTCTGAGTAGATTTCAGTGCTATTTAGCTGTCACACCAGAGCTTTATGTGTATGTGCAGCATGAGCTGATAGATTGAGGTATTTTTGGTACATTCTTGTATTTAAGGACATAATATAAGTATTTTTAAATCCACATTTGTGACTAATTCTGTTAATTAAATACTGGAAGGAAACTCCCACAAGTATGACACAGGAAAATTGACCCACAGCACAGTAAATTGTCCTTTGGCCTATTCATGGTCGCTTACTAAACTGTGACTTACAGATCACCACCATTTCTAAAGCATTTCTGGTAACTAGCTATTTTATAAGTGAATGCATGTGTTGTTAGAATGTTTTTATTTCAATGTAATATTGTTATATAATTTGCTGGATGTACATGAAGGCACACAAAGAAAATAATTCTTAAATATTCTTCCTAGAAATTAAGAAATTTATCCTACAGAAATGATGGGTTATTATTTCTTTAAACATGTTCTTCAATGTCTTCTATCTTCAATATATTTCTTCAAATATATTGAAGCTGTGGCTACCCTCTCCCTGGCAGTGTTCAAGGCCAGGTTGGATGGGGCTTTGGGCAGCTTGGTCTAGTGTAGGGTGTCCCTGCCCATGGCGGGGGGGGTTGGAACTAGATGGTGTTTGAGGTCCCTTCCAACCCAAACTATTCTATGATTCTGTTCTGTTCTATGTTAGAGACATCTAAACAACCATCCAAAGGCAGGAAAGAATGTTCTCAGTTTGGAATTTAACAAGAAAAGAAGATTATATCCCTAATGATAACTCCTAAAAGGCAACTTTTTTGTTTAATACATCATTAGTTCACCTCATTTTCTCTTTTGAAGTCAAATTACAGGTTAGTTTTAGAGGCCACAATACTTTAAACATAGAGTTTCTGAGTAGATGAGAATGCGATTTTTAAACAAATGATTCACAGGCTCCTTAAGTATCCCTTCATTACAGATTTCTAAGGGCTCGTATGACTGGCAGCAGGCTCCCAGGTACCTATGTTAATTACGGTGAGCACTGAGATGCCACAAGACAATCCAAGACTTTACAGTACCAAGACCAAGTGTTCTATGAGAAGTGACTAACGTAGATACTAGCACAGCTAGGCAGGACAGTGGAACGTTATTGTATGACAGGAAACCATTAACTGCAATCTTTCAGTATCGTTAGTATGGCTCAGAAGAATTTCAGATCCGTACCTTGCAGATGCAGGGACCTACACAAGGGTCAACATTCACACTGCCTTTCAGCGAGCAGTTGCAGGGCAGGCACTTGGGATATCCTGTATAACCCAAGGCACATCTATCGCAGTGTTCTCCTGCATAGCCAGTCTTGCAGTGACAGAAACCAGGCACCATATCTATGGGAAGAGGGAGAAAACATGAGATATGATTGATTTATCATCATAATCATAATTATTATTTATTATTATCAGATATGTGCTCAAAACAACACCTTTGGTAGGTGTAACATAAGGGCATTTACTGTGGGTCAGACCATATGTCTATTTAACTCAGTATCCTACCTGAGAGAGGCTAGAATAAATAATGTAAGGACAGAGCAAGTATAAAGTGACTTGAATTTTGAGCTTCCAGAAATCCGCATATTAGATATCTTATAAACTGAAACTTGTCTCTGCCTCCTTGCATCTAACAGTCCCTGAAAAAACTCCTCTTCCGTTAATTCAACTAATCTTTGAACATGCGTTTACTTTCAGGATCCATAAAGCTCCCTAGCAGTGAGTTCCACATTTAGCCATGCATAGTGTGAAAGAAAACACTGACGTGTGTTAAACTTGTATTTATTGCCCTCTTACTTCTCATATCATAGAAATCAGCAAGTAACCATTCCTTACTCATTTTCTCCATGTCATCCATGATTTCAATATACCTCTATCATATCCCACATGACATTTTTATTTCATACGCCAAAAACTCCTAAGCCTATTTAATATTTCTTTACAGAGAAACTGCTTTGTATGTCTGAAAGTCTCTATTGTCCTTCTCTGTGCTGTTTCCAGTTCTAATAAATAATTTAAGGAGAAGGGAGTGCATACTGTGGACCTGTAAATGGTTTGATGATTTTTTCAGTTTTGCTTTTTAAACATCAGTAATATTTCCTAAGGCTCTGTTGACCTTTTTGACTAGTGCTGAGCCAGCACTGAGCTGATACATCGAGGGCACAGTCCAAGGTAATTCTAAAAGCTGTTTCACAACTGGTAGTGCCTAATTCAGAAATCACTGTAATCAATGTACAAGTAGAACTGCTTTTCCCTGTGTTCTACTTTTCCTTTAGTTGCTTCAGAAATTCATCAGTTATTTTACTACCCAGCCACTGACTGTCTTGAGATCATTCTGAACATTTTGCAGTTCTTTCATTTTTCTGTGCTGAAAGATTTTGTACTTGTTAACTTTGTCACCTTCCTACTCATCCCTTTTCCAGGTTAAGTATGAATATTTTCAACAGTTCATACTGATCATAACTGTGAAAATGGTCCATTTATTCTTTTAACCAAGTATTAATCCATGAAAGAACCTTTCCTCCTTATTCTATTACATTTTCTTTCATGGTCTTTGGTGAAGGATCTTGTCAAAACTTTTTAAAATCAAAATACAATATTAATCAAATGAGCCTTTGTTCACATGTTCATTGAATCCTTCAAACAGATTCACAAGGCACACTGTCCTCTTCAAAAAAATCTGATCTTAAGTTTTGCCTATTTTTGCCACAGTTCAGAAATAGTATAAATCCTTTATTGTAGTTCTACTGATTTGCTTGGTATGGAAACCAGACCATCTGATTTTAATTTCTTGGAAAGCACTGCCTTTCCTTTACAAATTGGATAAACAATTTCTAGTTATGTAATATTAACGCAAATTTTTATAAATTATATTTAATGCTTCAGGTAACTCCATTTTAACTACATCCAGAAGCCATGGATAAATATGATATATGCCTGATGAAGGCATATATCTTTTAAGAGCTTGCTCTAAACCTAACACTTCTGTTTGAGACAGTTCTTATGACTTGTCCCCATGAACAAAGACTCCCAAGTGGGAAATTTCCTGAGCTCTTCCATTCACTGATACAAAGAATTCATCTAGTTTTCGGCTTTGTCCTTTTTTTCCTGAGATCTCTAGTTATAACTTGATTATACCTTAATCATATTTAACTCCTACTGAATTTGAATCTCTAGCGGTCTTTATGATTCAGATTTATCTGAAGAGATACTTTTTAGCAACACTTAAGCATTTAGCAAAATATTCCTTACAATATGTATACGTGTTATTAAGAGTATGACTTTCTGGAACCTCTCACTATTTATGTCCTTTTCTATTATCCTCAATTGGATATAACTCTTGCTTTTTTAGGGACCTTCCTTTTTACTGTTTAAATAGATTTTTTTTGCCTATCTTAATTGTGTTGCTTGAACTGTTTTGAACTAGAGGAATGCATCTTCTCTGAATGTCTAATATGCAGTCTATAAACCCTATGCTTGCCATTAGCAACTTTGGATTGCTGGTTTTTATTTTCTTTTTAAAGGTT
The DNA here is from genome assembly GCA_013399095.1 of Psophia crepitans. Classification (NCBI taxonomy): domain Eukaryota; kingdom Metazoa; phylum Chordata; class Aves; order Gruiformes; family Psophiidae; genus Psophia; species Psophia crepitans. The sequence goes on from VWZZ01001094.1 coordinate 216,115, forward strand.
TCCGTGTTTTGATTAAGTTGGTTTTTAGGGAGGCCTCCTCATTCCTACAAGAATGATGAATTTGACTGCCCTTCAAGAGCAGAGTTTTAAACCAGTTCCTCATGCATAAATCCAGAGGTGCTTCTCTTTTTATAGTTACTCTAACTAGCTGTTTGAAGAAGCAGTCACTACAGGAGTTTAAAATATTATCTGTTAATCTATACAGAGATGAAATTCAATCTGTCTTCTCTAACCTTGCAGCCTCTTTGATCTCCTGTAGCACATCATATAGACTGTCACCTTCTTGATCTGTCCTAATTATATACAGAATTTCAGTGCATGAAGTTTCTGTGTTACTATCACAAACCCATGTGCTCCATGGTTTTTGATGCCTGTGACCCAGCTGATTCTGAAATTTCTGAGTTACCCTCCTCTCAACTAGCCACCAGTGAGGCCCCACAGCACAGCAAGCCTCAGGCACTTTTGTCATTTGGGTCAATGCATCCCAGCCCAACAATCTTGTCTTTACAAGAGAAACTTCTGTTCCTTCCAGATGAAAATACCCTACTGCACACCAAGGATCATCAGTAAAAGACACAGGCAAGTCTAACTCTTTAGAAGTGAGCCAGTCCTATTTGAAAGGTTCAAGAATTCATTCTTAGGTCTCATGGGTTAGGTCTCAGCAAACTCAAATTTAGTTAAAAGCCTCAGGATGGAACAACTCCCAGATACTCATTTAAATCTATAGTCTCTCCTCCACTGCCCAGTCAGTCTGGTTTTTTTTAAGTTCCTCATCAAGAACTTTCCCTTCTCCTGCTCTTTCCTTTCTCTGCAGTTAAGGAAGAGCGACCAGGATTGGAAACTCCACTGTCACCAGCCCAGCAATCCCTTTTCCTATGCAGAATACATAGTAGTGGGTAACTTTCAGCTTACCATCTATCAAGAGACCTCACACTCCGCAACAGAGAGAGGAAGGCATAGAGACTGCTGTCATATATATTCTTCCAGCTGTTACACTGGTTGATAGGGTTTGTCTGTATAATTTATTTGGCCTTCTTTCATTCACAGCACTTGGAAGATCTAGGCTCTCATTGTATTACACAGTATGTAAATTCCTGTCAGTGTCCCACTAGTTATCCTTGACCAGGCTTCTGTAGTGCATTGGTGGTGCATATTATGTCAACAGTCTACCTACATGTCAATTTAGGGCAGATGTTTCAGGTCTGTCTGTTGTTGTTGTAATGGACTAACATTTCAGCAGAAGCACATCTTCTGGTTTTGGTCTATTACTTCATAGGCCTTGTTTGAATGGGACTTTATTTGTTGAAGTTGTTATTCCCCATTTTATACCTGAATATTATCAGTTTCTATTCTGAGTGTACAGAGGCTTCGAAAGCTCATCCTAGAGGATGAGCCATCTTAAAATATGAGTTTCATCAGTCATTTTTATCCTAGCCTACCAGTCTTCAAAACTGCACAAAAATAAACACATTGCAAAAGCATGCGCCAGACCCCTGAAAAAACCTGTAGTCCCAGGACTGGCCTCTGCCATTTTCACTCCTCTTCAACAGTATATACATTCCAAAAATTATCTCATGGAACTCAGTGGGACTGCTTGCTGAGCAAAGTACTATGAAGCCTGAATAAAGATCAAGATGTCTCGATGTTGTTTATCCTAAAACGTCTGAGAAAGGTTTTCAGCAAAAATAAACATCTGTCATTGGGATTATATTGTACATAAAAAGGCAATAGGGAGTGAAGACTGAGTCACAAAACTCTGCCAGTTTCCAAACCTCACAGCTCTTGCACGTGCTTAAAGGCCAAGTAAAATGGATATTTGTTAAAATCTACCCACTACAGCTTGAAACAAGAGTACTGATTCACTGAAAAAGCATAATTACTGGAGTACCAAGTAGTTCTATAGGTTCCACCTTTGCTTCTGTATGGACAACTGCAAGTGATCACAATATCAGTGATGGTCAAGTTTACCTATTGTTAGGATGGATTGGCATAGGTGGACAAGTTCAGTTTTAAAATTACTGCTTTTCAGTTACAAAACCTGGAGACATTTTCATCAGTTTATTTTATCAATGCCAAAGTATTGTTTGCAAATATACTATGTTTTATTATAAATTCTGGCTCTATCTTTTCTATATTGCTCATGGACATATCATACTACATTGCTACGAAAGAATATTTGTAAAGTGTTCTTGGAGATCAAAACCAAAAACACACTACGCAAACTAGAATAACAAGATTTCATTTCAGAATGTTGAGTGAAACATGTGAGGACAAAGTTATACTAGGCTGATCAAAATGTAAATTATACGCACTTAATATAGAAAAATAGTTCTTTTTCTCCTGAAACAATGCCTGGCCAATTATAAAGAGACTCCTTCATGCCTTTCTCTTATCTACAGAAACCTGATGATGACTACAGAATGCAGTTATTTAAATCTTCCTGCTGTATTTCATCAACATACCAGCTACTATGGTATTTGCAACAATTTTCCATATTAATTGTTGCTTACCTACAGCATTCAAGCACACAGAGAATGTACAGCCTTCAGCTTTATTTTCCTTGAGAACTGTTCACGGTTACTTTATATCCACAGTGATTTTCCTTATTATCATATTTCCATTTTGGTTTAATGTTTTTAATCTTCCTTACTCATTTGCTTACCACACATTTAAGAAGCATATTACCATCTTACACTAAGCAAAAAATTTTTCCTTAAACAACCAGCCAGCAAAATTTCGTGATGTGTTTCAACCTACTCAGTGTGTGTTCACTCTGGTTCACAGGTGAATAGAGAGATTCCTTCAGACAGATCAAGTTTCCAGCCTTTCCTTTATGAATATTCCCCAGTGCTTCAAACCCAACTGCTGCCCAGGGTGAGCAGTGTACAACAAAAAGAATTTTATCAAAGTATTGAATATAAATTTGAGGGAGAAAAAAAAAGGGTAAAAAGTTATCTGCTTTCAGGATAGTTTTATGCTAAAAATTATACCCAGACCTGCTCTTGATAGTAACACAACCTCCTCCATTATCACAAAAATATTTCCTTAAAAGACATACTAAAAAAGGCTTTTTCTTTCAACTAGCATGTATTTTCTGTTGAATAAGATGTTACAGTCACAAATCTGTCCCACCAGTCCAAACACTATAATCGAACATAATATGCAAAAAGTAAACAGTTTTCCTAATGTGTTGGAACCTTATTTAGTACAACAAGAAGTAAAGAAAAGCAAATAAACAGAAAGATCAAGGAGGCAAGAAAAGGACCATTGTAGTTAGAATGGCTGCAAAGCCCAGTTATGCATAGAGTTGACTTATTGTTGTTCTTGAGGTCTTAAAACAGGTAAATAAAATAAGATAAACACCAGAATTTTCCTCTGGCCACTCTCTGGACAGTGGAAACTATCCACTTCTTACTGGACTCCCAGGACTGGGCAGGACACCGACAACTGGTTTCAGTAACAATTGCATGGACTACTTTGGGGAGGGAATTCCAGATATGATGGTGGTTACCTAAATAATAATTGTTGTACTTGTCATGTATGAGAAGAATTAGTTTAAACATACACAACAGCCTCTACCTACAGTAAATAATTTGGAAAGAGTAGACATCAATGGATTTAAAAAACAGTAAAGGTAAAAAATTACTTCATGTGCTACAAACAGCAGATTCGACAAAGATTAAGAACACTCTAATGTGCTCAAAAGCAACAGGCCTCTAACCAGTTGCAGCCAAATGCGTTAAGTTTCAGGAAGATCAGGAGAAGCTGGTTACAATCAAAGGCAAAAAATTATGAGCGTTTTAAATTTGTGAAGAGAACAAAAGAACTCTCTGATTCTCGGGGCTGGAGGAACTGCTGAGATATGAAACTTGTTTGAATGCTTGGGGCTACATGAGCAGGACTGGCTGGCTGCTTGCCAATAAAAGTAAAAGGAGGCAAAACAGAGAGATAAAACCCAATTTTGGATATGTTATCTTCAAGATGGCAGCATTTCTTGACTTATTAGAAAGACACAGTAATGATCTTTAGATTAGATGGATGGAGACAACAGAGGAAAAGGAAGGAAAGAAGGCAGTCCAAGCAGGAGCTTTATTCTCTTCCTAGAGAGGTGCAGAAAAGAGACAAGAGAAGAATTTACCAGAAAGAAGATCAGAGGGTTAAAAAGGCAGAAGGAGATACAAGAATCAAGGTGTTAAAGCACAGTACCACCCAGTCACATTCAGAAAGTGTAAGCAGATTTCGAAAGCAACTCTGAGATGGTTTAGATGTGTTGAATGCTCACAGCAAGAATAAGACATTATAAGAGCTCCTAATGACACTATTACTGACAACCAAACAAGATAGAGAAATGTCTTTATCTCTTTGCTTCCCTCTCCCCGTGGGAGAAGAGCTGACAGCCTGTTAACTGCCTTTCAGCTGCCAGGCCCCTGGAGAATGACCCACACCAGTGGCCAGCACAGAACAGCATATAGCATGAGAGGTTTCTTTGTTGTATTAATTCTGTCATTTGTAACCTATACACTCTCACCCACAGGTTTGGTACAGGCATCGCACAGTCTTGCTGTGTTTTTTCCAGCTTTGGGATTCATACTCTCCCTTCTGCTTCTACTATATCTCCTATCAATGCATGTGATACACTGCATTAGGTGCCCGTGCCCAGGCGCTGCTAGCGAGGGGGCTGCAGGGTGGCCTCTCTAAGGAGAGGGGTGGGTTGCCCTATGCCAGTTCCACCCAGCTTCAATGGACCCACTGCAGGGCATGGCTGAGACCTTCTCCCAGGTGGGTCAGAGAAGGTCAGAGGAGAAGGGGGGGAGGAGGTGCTCCAGGCACTGGAGCAGAGATACCCCTCCAGCCCTTGGAGGAAACCATGGTGGAGCAGATATCCACACTGCACGCCCTGGAGGACCTCATGAAGGAACAGGTCCTCCTGTTTCCTGAAAGAACACCCATGGTAGAGCAGATTTTTTTCTTAAAGGTCAGAAATCCATGGGAAGGACCCATGCTGAAGCTGGGGGAAAATGTGAGGAGAAAGGAGCATCAGAGAGAAACTTTTATGACCACAACCTCCATTCCCTATTCCCCTGCACCACTCACTTGTGGTAGGCAGGGATGAGGTAGAGGAGTTGGGAATAAAGGAAAGAGGTTGAGCCTGGAGAAAAAAGGAGAGAGGGGAAGGTGTTTTATTAATTTCTGTCTTTGTTTATCACTATCTGAATCTATTTGAACTGGTAATATTTTGCCCACTTTTCCCCAAGGTGAGTCGGTTTTGCCCATGGCAGTAATTGGTAAACATTCTCTTGGTCTTTACCTCGACTCGTGAGCTGCTTCATCTTATTTTCAACCATGTCCTGTTGAGAAGGGTAGTGACAAGAGCAGCTGGGTGGGCAGCTGCAGCCAGCCAAGGTCAACCCACCAAGTGTATCACTGTGACAGTAATCAGTACCATTTTATTGAATGATGCAATCAGTATATGGTTGTTACAGTAGAGTTTACACCTTTGGGCTCTGTATTTGCATCTCTGCTATGCTGCTTTTATGTTCCATTGATCTCTATTTCAAAAAAAAGATTGCTACAACATCCTTTGGCAATAGATTGTAATTAGCCCAATTAAAACATCTCCTAAGAACTGACCTTGAGTTTGTGGTTTTCTTCCTGTAGTATTTTGAGAAGTTTGCCAACAAAAGAATCAGGAAGATATGGCAATTCATTGTTTCCAAAGCAGAAGGAAACAGTTTATCGTCTGTTTGTAGATAGCTTTTACAGGGCTATGGTAAACAGCTTGCAAACCTACATTAATAATATAGATGGCACATGAATATGACAACTTTCAAACAGATTTTTGTCGAGGTTTCAAATGGAAATATGCTTAGAGAGGAAAAGAGATTAAAACATTATGGATGTACTATTTTTAATCTCTGCTGTAAAAGAAGATAGCTCTTTAAAGCCAAAATTCTCCAATATATTCCATGGGGAATACTCTTCCAAATGTACCCAAGTTTGCAAGCCATGAATCTGAAAGAGGGCTCAGCACATTTGGGAATATAAAATCTGAGTTTTCAAAGAAAAGTATCATAAGAATGGAGGTGGATTATTGTTCACATGAGTAAACTTTAAAAAAAAAAAAGCTTTTTTTTTTTTTAAGAGATGCTACAAATGTGATTCAGCTTTTCTTTGACCATTGCTGAACTTCAGATTTAACACCACCATCTTCTAGAGATCTTACCTCCTTCTGCGTGTTTCTCATCTTTGACACAGGTATCATGTAAAGACCCATTTGGATCACAAGAACACGGCTGGCATGGATCTAGACTATCTGGCAGTATCTATAAAACCAAAGACATTACAAACCAAAATTTTTCCTTTAATAATTGGGAACTTATTTACTTCTTAAACAAAAAGTAGGAGAGAACGACTACTGTGTAGGCAGCTTGTGCTTTAACAAAAATGAGATGATTGACCAACTTAGCTCATGCAGTCTAGGCATTGAAGTTACATTTTGGATTTTTATTTAGAAACATGTACGTGATTTATACATGAATACATTTTCAACTAAAATAACAAGTGTAGAGATAATAACAGACCTGTGTATAATTAAAATCAGTAACATGTAATTAAGTAGATTTTAAACATTCACTACCTAAAGTAATACTGAAAAATAATTCAGTTGTTCTGGTCAAGATGATTCAAAAAACTAACTAAAGCTAGTGAGTCAGTAACTGAACAAAAAGGGTAAGTGAAAAAAAGTGCACATAAGACAATGGAACAATTTCCTTTTGTTCTTGAAAAAGTTACCTCAACCAAACTTAAACCTTAGTCTAATATCACACTGGGNCTAACTAAAGCTAGTGAGTCAGTAACTGAACAAAAAGGGTAAGTGAAAAAAAGTGCACATAAGACAATGGAACAATTTCCTTTTGTTCTTGAAAAAGTTACCTCAACCAAACTTAAACCTTAGTCTAATGAACTAGGTATATACACATAGTATAGATACACAATATACACACACAATATAATTATATATATAAGGATATATATAATATCCTTATTAGTTGGATGATAACATGATTCAGAGGAAAAAAATCAAGCGCCCTGCTGTTAAATAGTTCAATATTCATTTTCTTAAGTTCTAAGGCTAGAACCAGTATATTAGGGAGAATATAATTATTGTTATTTGCTGATGTTTTCTGTTCAAGGATTGAAAACCAATCAGACTAAAGGCCATTATTTACCCAACTGAAACTATACAGACAAAATATCAGGAATTTAATCACACACTAACAGTGTAGCTCTCTAAAGCACTGGCACAGCCCATATTGGCAATACAACCTAAGGTAAGATTCATCTTCTGACAGCTTCAACTTAGATGAAAATACAGCCTTATATGATAAAACGCAAAAAACAGTTCCACTGCGAGAAAATGAAAGGCATTTATGGGACACTATAGAATTCCAGTGGTTTTTAATTCTACATTGCATTTAAAAAACAAAAATTACAGACGCTCTCTCTGCAGTATCAAATATATAAATATTTCTTCGATCTTTGATAGCAAATCTTGAAATTCGTTACTGAGGCAAAAATTCTATTTACAGGATCACATCCTCTTTTAAATTGAATTGAAATACAAGCTGGAGGCCCAGACCTCAAGAGCATTCCTTCATAGCAACACAATTCCCTATCCTATTTCTGTGAGCATTAACTTTACAGATTTTCAGCTGTGAAAGGCAACTACTACGGAACTGTTAGAAGTAGAAGTTAAGCTTCATAAAATAGTAGCCCAAACTGTGTCATCTCTTTTTAATAACTTAACTGCCCATGCTGAAGCAATGGTTTGAATGCCAAGCTTTACAGTGAAGTGACAACAGGACACGTGTTTACCCCTTTAGGTCTGAAGTAACCATCGACGCAGGTCTCGCAGTTTATGCCACTGGTGTGTCTTGTACAATTCACACACACTCCACCCCCAATGTATTCTCCATGGATGTTCAAACTCTCATTTCTGTCTGCAACACCCTGATCATAGTAACACTCCTCAGTCTTCCCATGACAGTTGCATTCTAAAAGAGAAGGAACCATAAATTGTAACTAACAGCACATCCAAGCATCAATTTATTACTTCAGCTATGAAAAGTAATGTGGTCCCACCACAAATGCAGCCTGGAATTCTATATATTGTACTTTTTTCTCATTTTTTTTTGTCTGGTGGAGCAGGGAAGTTAATGAATTACAAGGAAAACAGCAGAACAGTGTGAGTAAATTAAAAAAATCCATGAAAGATGAAAGACATCCTAAAAACACTTGATTTTTTACATACACACGTAAAAGCCAGGCCAGACAGAGAATCCCAATCTTAAAACTTCTAAAGAAGTCCAGACATGAATTCTTAGGCTTCAGGTCCACATGTTAATCTAACAATCTGTTGTTGTGAAAATGAGGTAGCTCGCTCTCTTTCCCTTTCCCTGTGGTATTAAAACTTTCATTTCCACATAAAGAGAAATTCAAAGCTTGTCAACATTGCAGGGAGTCATTCTCCTCACATCTGAACCAGATCCCAGGGAAGAGTTTCCACCATGGAAGTGCAACAACTCACTGAGGGTTGAACAGGGGACAAGAAATGTGTCTTAAAAATTAAATGTGAAAATAAAGGTACCCTGATTTCAATCCAGAATGCATTCCAGGTGCAGACACAGTCCCTACTGAAACAAAGCTCTGTGATGAAAGTTTACAGGACACAAATAAGGGATTACTGCTTTTAATATGGGGATATCTGTTCCTTTTTTTTTTTTTAAGCACTCACAGTAAAAATATAGCTGCAATCCTACAACTGAATAAACAGTTACATGCAATGGAGCACTGGATTTTACTATGTTCAGAAATTTAAGTGGTAAGTGATCTTTGGAAGTATGATGTTAAAGTTCAATTAAAACTATCCTTACTACAGTAAATCTGAAAATGAAATTCTCTCCCTTTGGAAAGGTGATATTTCAAGGTATGCTTTCATTCCATGTTGGAAAACTAGGTACATTGATTTTTCCTTTAAAAAATTCAGAAACTCACATTGCATTTTGATCATGTAAAAATATTTTGTTTCATCAAGGCTGAACATTAGAGTATACGAAAGTGTCATTTATACAAAAATCATAGTGTTAAAAGTTACATGTAACGAAAATCTGTAAAAAATATTTTTAACTTATCAGGATACAGTCCTGTTGTTTTATCAAAATAAAACCACCACAATTATAAAAATTCAACAAGTCAAAGTGATTTTATACAGTATTCCACCAGCATCAGTACATTACAGTAAAATATTCTGAGTTCAGTAAACCCACAAATCTACATGTAATTGTTCTGTTAACTTTTTTGAGCCAGCCTAAGTGAACAACAGCTGATTCATAAACAAACATGGTTAGACATAAAATTAATTGCAAAATCATGTAGGATCTGATCTCAGTTTTCACCAGCAGTTGCAATAAACCTTCATTTCTGTACTGCCTTCAACTTACGTTCACATTCATGCTTAACCAGGAAAGTGCCAGCATGCCAAGGCTTTTGATTGAAACCAGGACAACACCGATCACATGTCTCTCCACATGTGTTGTGCTCACACTGACAGACGGATTTCTAATTTAAAAGGAAAACAAATATTTACACAATGTGATGATCTGAAAAATCTGTCCAAATCATGAAAACACTAAGAATGGCTATACTCTGTAATTCCTCTGTTTATTCTTTTTTTTTTTTCATTTATGTACTCTGCATTCACCACGTGAGAGACAAAAGTGTGTGTTTAACTTCTACAGCTCTATTGTAAGAATGCAGCCATGGTGCAAAGGGAGATAGTTGGCCAGAGAATCCAGGGAGAATCTAAGACCGTAGAAGAATCTAATTCCAGCTGGTTGAAGAAAGGAGGATGGGAGAAATAAAGTGTCCTGTTATAGCAAATAAGCAAATGTGTTGGTACCCCTCAGATACACACATTACAGATTCACATTACAGGACAATTGATCTAATAGTTAGCTTACACTAGAAGGAGTGAGCCCATTTTTTCTTTTAACTTTAGCATTAATTTTCTACTGGATGAGTCAACTCATCATGTAACCTTCTACCTGCAGAACTAATCCTATGTAAGGGAAGTTTTTAAACTAACAGAAGAGAGCAGGATGACCCTTTCAGTAGGTTTGCAGTTCCTCAGCAGATCATCTTAGTCCCAACATGAAAATATCACTGTAGGGAACACCGAAATTCTCTAAGCCACAGAAGCAGCTTGGAAAGAGATAAATGAGGAGCAAAAATTGCTTTCCCAATAGTTATTCAGTGGTGGGGACTCTCCTTGTGGAACCACTCAAGGTCAGAACAGCAAGCTAACCTGTAGAAATTCTATGGCTCACAGGACAAAGCATAAATCTTGCAAAACAAGGTTAAGTTAAGGAATGCTTCAGAAAAGCAAGGCAGTAAATTCAAGCAAGTTTATTCTTTGTAATGCTAGGGGAGAGATTCGTTGTGCTAACAACTCCAGTCATGATGCCTATAAGCCAAAGCCCACCTATTTTGGTATGACTCAGTCTCAAGGTTATCCCTGGAGGGCTAAACCAAATACTCCAAATCTCTTATGGCTTGAGTTGTTTCATTTATGCTATTTTTAATACTGGTCAGACAACAAATACATATTTGCCATCCTGCATAACAAGACACCACACTTTTCAAAATGCCTTATGTTATCTAGTAGCCAAACTATCTGATCTATGTATTAATTTTAATAACAGCACTTCTTCTCAGAGGTAGGCCCATTTTAACAGATGGCACTGAGTCAATGCTGCAGTTGGATAACTAAGGCCGTGGTGAAACAATAGTTCAACACTTGCTACACACAGAAAAGTCTTAGAAGCATTAAACTAAGGAATTTTAAAATTTTTTACAAGGATCCATGGAAACTGCTTAGAATTGTAAATGCATTCGCTGTAAGATTTCTTCCAGTTTGGTGGGGTTTTTTATCAGTTTCTACAAACTGGTTTGATGTCATATACAAACAAGATTTTCTCCTAAATCCTACAAAGCTTCTATTTAAGTGAATAGTATATGAAGAGATTCCACATTAATGTGGCACATTATTAATACTAGAAATTCTGTATTAGTGTTAATGTATGCGGATTTGGACCATCAGTAACAAATTATATTTCTATACTTCAAATATATCGATTATGAGTTTATTAATAGTGCAAAAAGAAAGCCACAAGTTGGAAGAAATTATAAACAGCTCATGATTTTCTAGACTAGTTTGACTGATTACTTAATTAATATTTCTCACATAGTAAATGTGTCATTCCAGAGCCATCATTCGTTTGCAAGTATCAGTTAAATACTTGACAGTCATTTAGGAAACACCTTGATTAATAGCAACAAGGAAAAGAAAGACTGAGTGTCAGTACTCATCTCTACAGCTACATAATGTAACTCAAATTTCTGTTGTTCCTAGGAAACTTTCAATATGGACTAAATTATCTGAAACCTATTCTTTCATTTCAGAGAAAGCCCCCACTGACATTGGATGAATGTTTATTTTTCTGGTTGCCGGCACTGTTTCATCCTGGCACTGCTTCTGACTGTTCCTCAAGAACACACAAATTCACAGAACTCTGAGGAGTATCAAGATTTTTTTCTGATGTTCCACCCTATGAATTAGGCACATTAAAAAAAAAATAAATACGTACATTGGTTGCTGGATCCAGTGGACAAGCCTTCGCATGGCCTGAACATATACACATGCCTCCAACTGAGATATCTTTTATAGAATAGTAATACTGGAAGACAAAACAGAAATTGAATTGCTAAGTGGATTGTAAAATGCAGGTGCCAAACTGCAGAATTCATTTCTGGTGAAAAAACTGTCAGGTCTTATTTTATTTCTTTTTTTGATCTATTACAAATATAGCAGACAGTGTAATCCAAGCTGCGTCTTGATCAACAGATTCAGGCTTAGTGAAAAAAAAAAAAAGGTATAAATTGGCACAGTTCCATTTGTTTGAAGTCACAAGAGCCATGTCAATTTATACACAGCATACACCAAACACGAGAACAGGAAAAGGCGACATGCACACTGGATAATGAAAAGTCAAATGCGGTAGAATTTATTCCCTTCAGAAAACATGAAATGGAAAAGGCATGGTGATGGAGAGAAGAAAAGGACTGGAACAAAAACTAAGATACACTTCTGTTCACCTTAGCTGGGTCTTACTTGGGCATTCACTGGACTGTGGAAAGAACTGTTTTTCGCTGCTGGCCATTTGAATGGTTATGGAATAGTCCTCATTACTGGAATTTAAATACCTTTTGACCTGTTGCTCTGCTATTTGACCATTTCTGGTTTTACTTTGGTGGGAATTAATAGCCCTAACTAGAAAGAAGCACAGAAAGACATTTATAACTATGTATGACATCTGTGAGGAGTGATTCTCACATGCCACCTTGTCCATTTTCACCTGCTTTGGTGAGGGTCTTGTAACGTTCTAACAACTGGCTAATCAAAACACACATACGCTATTTGCAAATATTGTTTCTGTGTTTAACCTCTTTTTCAGATGTTTAATAAATACATCAAACAAAACAGGCACTTGTATAACTCACAGTTAACCTTCTACTATACAGAAAACATATAGTTTGTTGCCCTTTGTTGCCTGTTTTGTGGAATAGTGGCTTGCCTAATGGCTTCCACAGGGAAAGCCAGACAAGGGTGGAGAGTTCGAGTTGTTCCTTGTTCCTTTGAGGGCAGCCTCACGGAGAGATGCCTTACAGAAGTTATTATTATTTGCTGGTTTGAGAAATCTGTGGATCATCCTGCACTAAGTTTTCATGAGTATACAGACATTTTAAAAGTCTGAATACAATTTTGTGTTCCTGTTCACTTAGAATCAGATTATTAAATGTGTGCTCTTACATGAGGCTGCAATAAGTGCACTCAGCTGGAAGGGTTTCTGGGTTTGTAATACAGAACAGAATGGCACAGCCAGAACTTTCAGAACTAGCCAGCGCTCTGTGTATTTAGATGAAGAAATGGAAACCAGAAATAGGGAACATAAGAAACAAAATTTTCTTTGCAGCTACCCACCATTGATAAATGATATTAAGCTAAAGCAAAGAACACCAATACTCCCCCTGCACAACAGGACTTACTAAACTCTCCAGAAGAAAAATGAGGTGACCAACAGAAAGAGAAAGTGAGCAGAAAGAAAAATTGTGGAAGGGTATACATCCCCGAAAACAGCTTTTAAGAATGCTTAGGAAAAAAATAGAATAACACACAATATTTGAGGAGCAGATAAACAGGGAGATGTGGCATAGGAAGAAAGTACAGATTACAGAAAGAAGAGATAGGGCTGTGCACCCACAAGAAAGTGAAGAAAACCTTGGCATGGTGTGAGTTTGAGTGCTATATCCATTCTTCTAAGCTAAAGCACAGTGTAAAATTTTTACTCAGTAACAATGCTAAGTGTTGCATTCAGGCCCTACTACTACTTGTAGTACCACTAGTAGAAATTCTACTCAAAGAAAGCGTTCAAGGAATGTTAAAAGTAGCAAAGGATTGAGCAGCAGAAGAGGCAAGAGGACATTATCTAACAGCAACCACTTGCCAGTAACCTGCATCCAAATGTTGGCAGCCAAAGGAACTGTGTGCTTATGTTAACAAGTGTGTTATATATGTTAATAACACCTTTAAGCAGAAAAGATTAAATTGTTACTTCTGTTGTAGAGAAGATAACAAAATACTGTGAAGAGGGAATTCTCTAACACCAGGATGCTGACAGATAACAACAGGTATTCATCATCTCCCAAAATTTCCTATGGCAAACAAAGGCAGGAACAGCATTTACAAGTGTAAGAGAACTTCTACACATGCATTTCTATTGTCTTGCCAGAACTTACCCTCCTTGTAACAATGGGATCAATTTCATTTGGATCTTTGTGTGCGAACATCATTAAATCAGCATTTAGTGTCCGTATTCTCTGAAATCTCAGGCGAATAAAGCGAGCAGAGGTGAATTCTAGTAATACACGTGAAGGATCATCAGCACTAGGCCGTCCATTGATTAGGGAAGTGTGAATCTGAAGACAGAATTATAAAAGCAATAAGAATTAGATGACAGCAATGCTGTCATGATTATGCCAACAAATGTAAATACAAAACGCCTTCTTTCTTTAGAAAGCAGGTTTCCCCACAAAACTATTCCACATACCTGAAGACCCCGGTTCTGGAGAGGCTTTGCGGTAAAAAGATTTTGAGCAAAGGAGAGTAATTGGCTACAGAAAGATCGTAGCACAAACTGCATATGTGTACCAAGGCCCTACAGCAGTGTCCATGTGGCAGGCAACTCATTTTACCTCCTCTAGTCTAAAATAGGCGTTTTCAAGTTATTGAACAACTCAAAATTTGTGAATTAAAGGAATGGATACTTGGAATGGGACTCAGAATTCAACAGGGGTCAGTTTGCACCTCTTAGAGCTGTCATCATCAAAAGACTTTTAAACTAGGTGTTTTCTAAAGCCAGGGTAAGGTAACTTCTGAAATACTGAAAACCACAACAGCTAGATGAGACAAAATAAGCAGTCATAAGCATCTCTCCTTTCCCACTGTCTCTTTACACAGTACATCATTTCATTTGAATCTTGTTCTCAGCAAGGTGAAGCAATTTCCTGGGTTGCAGCTGTTTTCACCTGGTCCCTAAGGAAAGTCTGTATCACCTCTGAGAACACTGTTCAGCATTTGTTTTTCCAAAGACGCTACCGATCTCTGCTCACACTGTGGTTTCTGTAAAGACTGCCCCCCTTCTCTGCCTCCCTATCCTAAAGTTGAGAAATCTTTTAAGTAAGCGTGCTCTGTGGCTTCTTCATAAAAAGACTCTGACCCCAATGGCAGCATCAAGGGCAATGCAACAAAAACAAGCAATCTTCTTCCCTCCTGTCTTTTTAGCTGGTCATGGCATACATTAGCTGTTAATCAACAAAATAAAACAGATGGGCTGCTACAGAATTGTTTTTGGAAAAGGCCTAGAAGAAGAATGTCAGGTACAGCAAAATATTGATAATGAGCACCTAGGGGGAGGGAGGAACGAAACCATTAATTTTCCTGTATTCTGAAGTGTTAAATTTTAATTGGGGCATTTTTATTACAGGCTGGTACATGGAAAGAATGTTCAGATGCTAAGCCAAACATGCAGAACATTAGAACAAATGAGAGAAATACTTATTCTTTGCAATGAACATGTTGCAAATACACCTTACCTCAGTGCTCCGAGCGAGAGGTCAGGCCGCACAGCCATTTTCTGTCATTGGCCATGATCATATAACCACTGTTTTAGGCAAACAGCTGCACTCAGAGTGTCACCTGGCACTCACTCAGCGGTGACTGCCTCACACCGAGTAAAGAGACAGCAAATCTGTTGCTACAGCAAAGCAGTAGCTCTTCCTTTCCTCGATTTTCTGCAGGTGCTGGATAGAAGGCTTACTGAACAACTGCTGCCTTGTACTGGCTATGTGATACTATCAACTAATTTATTTTCACTACCAACAGGTAGGTACCTGAACCTCACCACGTCCAGCATCCTACTTCATTGTATCCACAGGTACATAAAATCACCAGGAGCCACTCTGCCAGGAGCAACTATCGGTCATGTCTTGCTTAAGTATGAATTAGCACCTCTATGCTTCTGCCATGTTATCTCCAGGATTAGGTGATATTTCTACCTTCTCCTGAGATCATAACAACACTTCTACTTCGAGCTCTAACTGAATTTTGTTCCTCACTACAAGTAATTAAATTAAAGGAGACACCTGGCTGGAAACTTACAGAATAAAATGCTATGAAAAAGACAGGGTACAAACAAAAAGATTATAAAAAACCAAACCAGAGAAAGCAAGGAGAAGCTCCTGAATGAGAAACATCTGGCTACAAGCAGGACAAAAACACATGAGCAGAGAGAGCAAACTGCTCGAGTCCCTGGTGAAAAGAGAGGAGAACACGTCCTTCAAAGGAAGTCTGGAGATGGTGGCAATAGTTCTGGTGGAAATTGATAGATCTTTCCAAAAGAAGCAAGATTTTAGTAAGGACACATGTATAAAGACTTCTTTGCGTAACATTTACCTTTGAGCAAGGAAATACATTTCTTTCAAGTGCTTTTTCATGCAATTTCATTTTAAAACAACAAACAAATAATTTCTCGTAATTACTGAAATGCAGCTATGTCCTGTGTGAAATGCGGCACCTGTTCAAAAATGTACACTGAGACTAGGAAATTAAAACTGGGTAATTTTATCAAAATGAATCTGAAGGGGAAATTTTACACAGGCAAAATTAATTACTCTAAATTATTTCTCCTCCTCTCAACATCTGTGATGAAATCATTAATTTCTCCCTGGAAACATTTAGAATCAACTTGAAGAGTGTCCAACTAAGTTATTCCTACTCCTTGTAAAGAGAATAAGACAGAAATAAGAGTACTTTGGAAACATCTGTCATTAATTAGGAATAAACAGTCAGAGTCTGAAACAACTTTTTTCAAAGAAGTTTGAGTAGAAATCAGACTTACAATTTTTTTCAATATGACTCTCACAGTGAGACATCACTGTGTTTTTCCAGGAAGCACTTTCTCTTTCCACCTCTCTCCACAATCTTGCACCTATTTCTAAGAGACTCTTCGCCTGACAGTGTGTTTTCAGTCAAGACACTAGCATATCCTCACCCTCCAAGCATTTTTGCATCAGATCTGAAAACTGTTCCAATGAACGTAGTGCTCAATATCTATCTGCTATTATGTTGTCCAAGATCATCATAGTACTTCATATATAGCTCTGAGTTCTGCAAAGACTAGCCCCATTTTCACACAGGCAACTAAGACGTCGATGTTCTGTACTAGCCGAACTCATACTGCAGTATGAGCCACCCAGAAGTTCTACAGCAGAACTCAGATCCAAATCTGAGTTTCCCAGGAAAATATTAATACTTTAATCCACCCATTGGGCTGCTACGATTTGGATAATCCAAGTCCCCATGCAGGAACAATCTCAAATTTTGCTCAGGTTTTACGGACAGCTTGTATTTCACAATTCCAAGATGGAGGTAATCACCATTTTGGATTCAAAATGAAAGCAATGTTGATTTCAACCCTAGAAAAATTTTCCTTAACAAAAATTTTTCCAGGATTATATTCCAACAAATGGGATCTTTGGGAAAAATGAGCATTCTCTTACAAAACATTTAAATGCTACCACAATGAAAGCCAAATTCTCATTTTGTAAAAACATTTTCAAAGGTATCTGATTTGTCAACCAGTTCAATGGTGAGAACTATTCAAGCAAAGGGGTATGATGACTTTTTCCAGTAGCTGCATTAGCAACGGTATCTTCAAAAAGATTTTAACACAGAATCACAGGATGGTTGAGGTTGCAAGGGACCTCCAGATGTCATCTGATCCAACCCCCTTTACTCAAGCAGGGCCACCTAAAGCCAGTTGCCTAGGATGGTGTTCAGATGGCTTTTGAGTATCTCAAGGGATGGAGACTACATAACCTCACTGGGCAACCTGTGCCAGTGCTTGGCCATCCTCACAGTGAAAAAGTGTTTCCCGATGTACAGGAAGAACCTCCTGTGTTCCAGTTTGTGCCCATTGCCTCCTGGTTCTGTCACTGGGCACCACTGAAAAGAGCCTGGCTCCCTCTTCTCTGCACCCTCCCATCAGGTACTGATGAGATTCCCCTGAGCCTTCTCTTCTCTAGGCTAACCAGTCTCAGCTGTCTCAGTTTTTCCTTGTAGGAGAGATGTTCCAGTTCCTTCATCATTTTTGTGGCCCTTTGTTGGACTGCTTCCTGTATGTCCCTGTGTCTCTTGTACTGAGGAGCCCAGAACTGGACCCAGCACTCCAGGTGTACCCTCACCAGCGCTGAATAGAGAAGAAGGATCACCTTCCTTGACCTGCTGGCAATACTTTGTCTAATGCAGCCCAGGGTACCATTAAACTTTGTCACAGGGGCACATTGCTGGTTCATGTTCAATCTGGTGTCCACCAGGACTCCTGGATCCTTTTCTGCCAAGCTGCTTTCCAGATGGGTGGGCCCCAGTATATGCTGGTGCATGGGGTTGTTCCTTCCCAGGTGCAGGACTTTGCACTTTCTTTTGTTGAACTTCATGAGGTTCCTGTCAGTCGATTTCTCCAGCCTGTCGAGATTTCTCTGGATGGCAGCATGACCCTCCAGCATTATCAGCCACTCCTCCCAGTTTGGTGTCATCAGCAAATTTGCTCAGGGTACACTCTGCCCCATCATCCAAACCACTAGTGAAGATGTTAAACCCAATTGGACCCAGTAGTATATATTCAAGTTAGTTTAGTTACCAATTTATCTATCATCTGGATTTTGTTTGGGACCAAAACTTTTAACACTTATTGAAAAAATGCATACTCTAGTTAGATGGAAAAATAGAAAAGCCATTTTGTAACACCAAAAATCTATCTAATTCAATGTCCTGTCTCCAGCAGAGGCCAATAGAAAACAATTAGAAAGGAATTTAAGAAACAGGGCATTTAGAGAGAGATAGCCCTCTGATACAATATCATTACTTTCTCTGACTGAATAGCCTACATGCTTCCTGAGCTATGGGGAATCTGAGTCATAGTGTTTAATGTCTACCAATTGCCCTTTTCTCTATTATTAGTCTAGTCCCTTTTTTCACGATTATGTTTTTCATCACTATAGACACTTGTCCCAATGGGAGGAAATTTGTTTCTTTTTAAAAAACAACAAAAATAACTGGGTTTGCAGTGGTTGTTGTGTTTGGGTATTTTTTGTCCTTTTAAACCCAGAACTCAAATCATGAATTATTCCAGTGACAGGGTTCTAGTTTTTCATCTACGGAAATGGTGAGTAGTCAACACCTTTTCATTTTGAACTTCAGTATGATGTTAAATTAACTTATTCCAGAGAACTGTTGATGCTACAAGTTCTCTATTCTGAAGACCATTTAGGCCAACACTAGCCCATCAGCATTCCTGTATAACTCTTTTTCTTACCTGTATTACTCTGCTTTTAGCAACATTAATTTTTATATAGCATTTTTCATTTAGTATCATAAGCTGCTAATAGAACAAATTATCTTACATTTTGCATTACCAACAAATGCTGCTATTACAGTTATCTGATTTTCCAGATTTGTCACAAGTATGCTGAACAACATAGACACTACTAAAGATATTTGAAGGACATCTCAATCCATTAGAATGTCAAGACCATGTTAGAGCCAAAAGACCTATCTAGCATGGTAGCCTGCCTCATACACTAGCCAAAACAACGTGCTAAGAGTAAGACAAAGGCAAGCATACGTAATACTTCCTCAGAGATTTCCTCAGCTTTATGTAGTTTCTGTACATTTGGTAAGCCTCAAAGGATTTCCATGAACTCAGTCTCACCTTAAATCCAGGTCACCTTTTAAAACCTACACCCATGACATAAGGACTTTCTCATCTTATTTACATGTTGTAGGGAAAAAAAATCCTTCTTTTCCTTGTTTTAAATGTGCCTCCCACTAAATTCACGTAATACTTCCTAGTTCCTAAATTGGAACCAATAAGTATATCTTCCTACTAGCTCAATTCTTCGTTACATTTCTTTAGTACTAATTAGCTTGGCATGGGTATCAGGATTCCAGATCTGTGGTTTCCTTGGATTCCTAAAGAATGTTTCTAAAAAAATGATTTCATTGGACACCCCACACTCCCCAGTTACTGAGAATATTTGTGAGGGCTTAAATAATAACTGTTGTAATTGTAATTCACCTATTTGAGCCTTGCGTTCCTTTCCGTTATCCAACTTATAAATTATTACTGCTCCTCTTCAGTTAACAACTTAGTTTGTGACTAACTCCTCTCCTGTAAATAACGTTTCCAGTGCAGAAACTCTCCTGACAGTCTCTGCAGCAAAACCTGATTCAAATCATTAATTTAGTTTTTCAGCAATGACCTTATCTTTCTTGAATGCTCTTTGATCATCTCACAGCCCACCAATTCTCTGGCAGACTTCTTGAATCTGATGTGCTCAAAAAAAGGTTTATTTCAACTTCATACTCAGTCACTCAGAATTTTTTTCACATCTTTATTGCAGTTTAACCTTTCATTTGCTGGAGCTTGTTTTCTATCTCTTTTCCTCATTTGGAAGGAAAAGACCATTCATAAATTATGCTAGTTTACTTTTTAAATATCTGTTGTCTTTCTTTAAGGTTTAAACATGTTGTAGGATTTTTGGAACCATTCTATAATGTAGCATGGATGTGTGTGTAATGCTATCTTTAAATGAACTCTAGGATGTCTGCATTTTTTTTAGCTGCTTGACAATCTTTTCTATGTTTAAATTGTACTTTGGCAGATTTTATTCCCCTAGGACATTGCATTTTGAGTATTTCCTGTTTCTTTTTACATAACAATTGTTCAACCGTTAATACTCCTGACCAGGATCTGGGCATTGTTTTGGACTAAACTATGGGTTCCTTTACTACTGTCCTGGTTTCAGCTGAAATAGAGTTAATTTTCTTCATACGTACTGTGGAGACTTGATCTCCCAGTGTGCAGGAGTTTTGACTGGGTAGGGTCAGCTCGATTGGTAGACCCCCTAGAACTGACTAACCAGGTGGCCTGTACGGGGACAACTCCCACACATTCAGGTGTTTAAGAAATACACTTTTGCATTACATTCTATTGTGACACCGACATCACCTGCCAAAGGGTTACAGAAGGATGATATTATGTTCTGAGCCTTCCTTTGGCAAGACCCACTCAATTCCACACTTCTGTTTGGGCAGTTGCTGTTATAACATTAAACTTATGCTGCCCCAATTTAGATGCTGAATTGTATTTTGTAGAGATCTTGTACACCATTTTATTTCTGCTAACTTCCTTATTTTATTTTATGTTATCCTGAAATTCACAGTGCCTCGACACCACAAGCCACTCAGTCACTCCTAAACAAGTTCTTGTTTCTGACACGCCTATTACGTCACTTCTTTCCGACACCCTTTAAGGGTAGGTATTAATTAGCAGAGTAAGTAACCTTTGTCATGGTTTAGCCCCAGCCAGCAGCTGAGCACCACACAGCCGCTTGCCTGCTCCCCCGCAGCAGGGAGGAGAATGGGAAGGAAAAGGCAGATCTCCCCTGAGTTGTGATAACGATCGACAACAGTTTTACTGGGACAGCAAAGGGAGGGGGAAACAACAGCAGCAGCACTGGTAATACACAATGCACTCATCCACTGACCATACAACTCAGACCACACACTCAGACCCATCCCAAAACAAGACCGTCCCCAAGCCGTGCTGCCTCGAGAAGTACCACCCCTTCCTGACTAGCCCCCCCTTCTATGCTGAGCATGACGTCACATGGTATGGAATACCTCCTTTGGCTGGTTTGGGTCACCCGCCCTGGCTGTATCCCATCCCAGCTTCTAGTGAAAGTTAACTCTATTCTAGCCAAACCCAGGACACCTTTCTCAGCTACCGGGTACGGATACTATTGCAGATACTGGGGCAATACCTGGATGCATCCAGTCCTAGCTTCCGTAATAAAGACACCTGAGAGGACTTGCAATGTGCTGCAGCCAGATGACCATCAGACCATCCAGCCATCTGACCAGGATTTCACAATACGTTTCATCGGGTTTCTGCCCCAGATAAGTGGCAGATATAGCCTAAGAAACTTTCTGCCATTTTTGGCATTAGACAAGTCTCACATTCTGATTTAGACTGTACTTGTAATGGGTCTTCAGAACAAAGAAAAGTATCACCCCACACCCCACCACATATTTGTAAACTTTGATAAAATCTCCCTGAAACTTCTGTTCTCAAGGCTAAGCAATTCCAGTTTTCTCAGCCTCTACTTACAAGATAGATGCTCCAAGTCCTTAATCATCTTCCCAGCCATTTCCTGGACCTGCTCCAAACTGTCCATGTATCTCTTGTACTGAGGAGCCCAGAACAGTTCTGCAGGCGTGGTCTCATCGCTTCCCAGATAGGGAAGATGACCTCCCTCAATCTGCTGATGACACTCTACTGCAGCCCAGGATACTGTTGGCTTTCTTTGCTGGAAATACACATTGCCAGCTTACGTTCAAGTTGGTGTACACCACTGCTGTCACTTGCTGTTTTCCCCTGATGCTCCTGGGTGATTTAGGTGCACCTTGCTCATGTGCCTCATTGAACAGAGCTCCCAGCCCATTATCTGCTACCAGGCACTGAACCATCATGTAGCTGCCCATCTGCAGGCAGAGGAGCCTTCCTCCAGGTGTTGGAGGACCAGTTTGCAGTCTTCACCACCATAGGAGTTTCCATTTCTGAACCAAGAGGCACAGACTCTGCCTGCGTCTATTTTTGTACAGTTGTGGCTTCAGGCTGCAGAGTCCCAGAGAAAAGTCAGTTACTCTCTTTCCTGTCACATCTGATCACCTCTGCTGACATCCTCCTGCATTTCTTTTACTTGATGACACAAATTCGCAACCAGAGCAAACATTCTGCAGGCAAGGACATCATCCCTTTCTACCTCAACCTCAGCAAGAGGTCCCAGATAGTTCTTGCAGCCTCAGAGGTGATGATCTGCATTCTCCTTCTGGAACATCAGCCTGAGTCAAGGGCTCTGCTGCACTGGGGTAGTTGGTCCAGTTGGTGCTGGGGATTGTGCCTAGACTGTGCCTTGCCACCTCTGTTGAGCACAAAACCACTCTTTCTTTCCCTCCTTCTGTGCATGTTCCTGTGCAAACTGATGTGCAAATGTGCAACATGTTAGCTTCCTCTGTTGTTTTGCTGACTGCAACAGTAAAAATGCTGCTGTTTTGAATGAACGTGTATTATCAAGTACTAAGTTCCTCAAAATTCAACAGAGCCAGCCAGCATAGATTCATGAAAGGCAAGTCCTACCTGACCAACCTCATCTCCCTCTATGACCAGGTGACCTGCCTGGTGGATGAGGAAAAGGCTGTTGATGTAGTCTACCTAGACTTCAGCAAAGCCTTTGACACGGTCTCCCACAGTGTTCTCTTGGAGAAGCTGGTGGCCCATGGTCTG
>VWZZ01001094.1:239652-277108 GCA_013399095.1 Psophia crepitans
AAACTGGTGAAGGGTCTGGAGCACAGGTCTTATGAGGAGCAGCTGAATGAACTGGGCTTGTTTAGTCTGGAGAAGAGGAGGCTGAGGGCAGACCTTATTGCCCTCTACAACTACCTGAAAGGAAGTTGTGGTGAGCTGGGGGTCAGCCTCTTCTCACAGATAACTAGCAACAGGACCAGAGAGAAGGGCCACAAGTTGTGCCAGGGAAGGTTTAGGCTGGAGATTAGGAGAAATGTTTTCTCAGAAAGAGTGGTCAGGCATTGGAACAGGTTGCCCAGGGAGGTGGTGGAGTCACTGTCCCTGCGGGTGTTTAAGGAAAGGTTGGATGTGGTACTTAGGGACATGGCTTACTGGGTAATAGGTGGTAAGGGGATGGTTGGACTAGATGATCCCAGAGTTCTCTTCCAACCTTAATGATTCTATGATTCTATGAAAATTACTACACTTCAAAAAAGTTTTTAAGAATTTTAAGTATGCACAAATTTAATATCTCCATGTATGAATCCGAGTGGTGCATTTTTCTACTTAGAGCTTTGGTATTTGGAGTTAGTTACCTTGACTGCACTCAAATTGCTTGGCAATCTCAAGCTATTTATAGGATATTAAAAAAACCCAGCTGTTTGGCTATGTTGTATGGAGTGTTTATGCTCAGTTTCCTTTCAAGAAAACAGCATCACTAACCAGTATACTTTTCACTGATGCATATCTCTATACTGAATGTTAGATAAACTGGAAGATGTAAAAAGTGAAGGTTACTTGGTGTAATTTTTCACAAGGATGGAGCAGAAACATCACTCTACAAGAATTTTTGGCTAGTAGTGGTAAAGAACTCACTTTGTTCAAGTACTCAGTAGTTTATTTTGGACACCGTATGTGCGCTTCAAGCCCGATGCTCTGTGTAAGCCAGTGGCCTCAACCTAAACTATTGTCACGAAAGGTCTATTTCTCACTGAAATTTAATGTCAGCTTCTGTCCTTCACAAAAAGACTTGGTACTTGATAATCAGCAGTGGACAGATGTGTCAGTCTTAAAATGATTTAATGAGAATTGTACTCCATGATTTACGTTAAGTTATGCAAACACATCTGTATAAAGATGGACAATACTGAACAACAATTTTTCCACAGGTGATTCAGTAGCTCGCATAATTTTCCTACCCAATACCGGCTTTAATTATCTGTTGCAAATAGCTCATTTGCAGTAGATGTAAAATTGTTAATTAATCAATCTCTTGGCATCTTATATTTAATCCCTAAAGACAAAAATTCTGTGATTTTTCTTAGTGCAAGCCCTAACCTATTGTTAGAGGTGGTTTCAAAACTAGAATAGTAGACGGAAGGATATGCCAGAACTCAGGATCAAATTTTTCATTATAAATACATACTTATGATAACTGTATATAAGAAACAGTGTAATTGGCAAGGTTTGCTGTATTTCTAATAAATATCTCACTATCTTAATAAATTAATGGTTTAGTAAGTGAAAGCACAACTCCCTTCTGTGCCTTGCTAATGACTACAAGAGCTGCTTGAAATGCGGTGCTTAAACTTGCATTAAAATGTCAAGGGCTACGCAAGTCAAACTCTATCTCAGCTAACTCATTCCCCATAAGAATACAGGCAAATGTCAGCTTAACGAACTGTTTAGCAAATACTATTGTGTCACTGACAACTATACCCTACAGCTTAAGCTAAATAAGGCTTCATCTCTTCAGCTCTCTGATTAGCTTGCTTTTGTCATCTTCCTCTTTCCAATTTCACCTGAAACTTAAATTGCTTATTCTAGCCACTGCTTTTCTATGGTGTCTGTAATTCTCATGCTTGTCATTTTTGGACAAGAAACAATTTGTCAAAGACATCATCTCACATACTTTTAAGCAGACTGTTCATTGTCAGAGCAATAGTTATTAACAAAATTCAGAATAATAAGGAATTTGATTACCTTGAAAGGATATTTGTAATTTTAAGCTTTTGGTTTCTTTTTGTTACACTTTTAACTAAGTGGAAACACTACACCATGCTGTACTTTCAGCAACAGTTATGCACACAACAGTCCATAAAGGATTCAGACAAGATGCAAGGCCTGGAATACTGTACCACAATGATGACAGTTTGTGTTCTGCTGGCTCTTCAAAGAGTACTTGCAAGTGAGAACTCCTCTCTTAATCCAGTAAAAAGGTATTTTGTGCTTAGTAATAACTAACAAGACAGCTGGAGATAAAGTTAAAGGCTTGACTCTTACAGCACCATTCTCAAAGATGAAACACTCTGAACCAGTATTTTTAAGAGTCATCCACAAGCAGGCAGACTGGCAATGTGCTACAGTTCTAACACTTATGATTTTAAATCATCAGCTATTTTAAATTTCACTGTACACAACAGCGATCTGACCTCTGATGTCTGAAAACATATAGGACGACTGTCATTCTGGTTTATATTTTGTCAGTGTCATACAGCTCTATGTCACCGAGCAGCCCTTAAGCAAGTAGATTAGAGTAAGAAAAGAAGCCACATGAATTCAATGTCTGATGCCAGTGGAAACTCTAGGTGCAAAGCAATCCTGAAAATTAAGTTAGTCTGGGTTCTGATCAAGCAGAGATGTAACACACTGGCAGTGGAGTTAAACACTACCACCCATCTGTTTAAAGCATGAAATATAGTGGTCTGGCAAACATATTCTTCACAAGTACTCAAAAGCACAATGAAACAATCAAAATTATGCATTATTTTTTTTTAAAAAAAAGCACTGAAGTGAGATAGCACATTATCTTAAGTAGATAGTTTCATTACTACTTTTGAAAGTAGTATGCTTCTGTTTGCACAGTGATCATGAATGGGACAAGAAATTCCAACTGAATGACTAGAACAGGAAAGTTATGTTTTCTTGCAGATTATAATAAAAAGCATTCTGATCCCCAGATTTAACTAAAGAGCTTCTAACTATGCCAAACCAAATAATATTTTTAAAAAAACATCATCCCCTCCCCCTCTTTCCTACAAAGATATTATGCTTTCCTTTATTCGTTGTATGATTGTCCTAAAAACTCATGGCATTTTCCACTAGATTTTTTTTCCTGAATGACATGAGCTGTGGAGTGCACTGTGGAATTACAGACAAATTACTGCCAGAACAGAATGGTGACCACTAGAAAGAAAATCCACAGGAACTTGTCCAGCTGCAAGCACTTGCAAAGATCTGCCAAGCACAACTGCTGATGTAAAAGAGGGAGAATGTGAGGATTTAAGCTGTTCAAACAGTAAACAAGTACATCTGCTTCTGAATGTTATCATTAAATAAACAGCAATAATACGCTTTACATTACTGCAGTGTTCTTGTCTTGAACTACAACTCTAAAGAGTTTTGAACTGGGGAAATTTCAGCCAAACCTTTTTGGGGTTTTTTGCAGTGCAGACCCTTGTTTGGAAAAGCCCACTACAATTAGTGTCCAATGTTGGAGCCTATGTCCTAGCAAAACCTGTGTCATATCATTTGGAACACGTACTGATGAATGCCTTTGAAAACCAGACGGGATCCCTTTGAATGGTAAGCATTCAGTGCCTTTAAAACCATTTATAATGCTTTAAAAAGAAAGAATAAATACGACACTCAGCTGTGGAATACAAGAAACTTTGATCCCTCTCCCACTCTGAACCCAATCTTTTCAGACTTGGAGATATTTTACAGAGGCTAATATAAGAAACGTCAGGAAAAATATCCATTTTGAAGTAGCACAGAATGAACAGCCCATGCTAGGAATAGTATCACAAATCTTCTGTAAAACACAGGAGATTAAAGAATTATGTGCATGAAAACAACTTTTTGTTCCTTCGCTCCTATCATTCATTGTAGTAAAGTTACAAAAATAGTAGTGCTTACTTTGGCAACAAAATCTAAACCTGGCAGGGTTTTGTGAAACACAACTGTTTTTCAGATTTCATTTGTGATACATGATATAAAATAATATGACATGTATAGTAAACCAGTGTGCTGGTTTTGTCTGGGCTAGAGTTAATTTTCCTCACAGTAGCTGGTGTGGGGCTGTTTTGGATTTGTGCTGAAAACAGCGTTGATAACAAAGGGATGTTTTTGTTACTGCTGAGCAGTGCTTACACAGAGCCAAGGCCTCTTCTGCTTCTCACCCCACTCCACCAGCGAGGAGGCTGGAGGTGCACAAGGAGGGGACACAACCGGGACAGTCGATCCCACCTGACCATATGATATCCAAAGGGATATCCCACACCATATGACATCGTGCTGAGCAATAAAAGCTGAGAAACAAGTTTATCAGGGCTTTTAAACTGTTCTTTTAAAACTGTTCTTCCTTCAGAAGTTCCTCCAACATCTTGTAAAACAAAGACGCTTCGCTGTGGCTACTTCTTTATGTGCCTCTGGATTCACCTTCTATGGACTTACTGTCCTTGGCACACCTATTATATCTCAATTGCCTATCAGCTTTATTATTCTGATGTGATTGAAAAAGCTTCTCATATTGTTTTTTAGGCCTTCAGCACAGTAATTTTCTTGGTATGGAAGGGCAGTATTTTGTTCTTGCTCTTTCTTTGGTCTTATTGTAATTTTATGTTAATTCACAAAATTCCTACTTTCCTTGCTGAGATAAGATGTTTTTATATGACGTCTTTTGGTTTCTAATATCTATTACTTACTCGGGTACATATATCCTGCTACATCTTTGGATACTCCAAGATTTATTCTTTTTTATAAATATCATGCATAACCTCCTACATATTTAAGAAGATATAAATATATATTTCCACCTTTAGAGATTGCTTTAGCTTTCTGACTGTCTTTCCAAATTTTCTGAGGAGTATATCAAATGGTGGGAATATTATTGCCACTTTACAGAATAGTCTTTAAGTAATGGTATTTTGAACTAGATTGTCTTGCGCTCTTCTCACAGCAGTTGCTTCTCTTATTTTACGTTACCCAATTAGACTGCTGCTTGGAAGAATGTTTAAGGGTGCTCAAATATCAGCCTGTACACCATCATGACAGTTAGCCAGTTTATGGGAAGCTAATCATAGTTTACTTTTTCACTATGGTGTTTATTTTTGCCTTCACAGCCTCCTTAGTGTTTCACCACCTTGATTAAGTAGTACTGCAGTCCTAACTTTTCCTACTTGTACTTGCACATGAAATACCAATTTGCTGACACAGAGTTGTTTGCCAATACAATTTGTCTACTTACGCAACTTGGGTCTACGCTTTTGTATTGGGT
Source organism: Psophia crepitans (assembly GCA_013399095.1). NCBI lineage: Eukaryota > Metazoa > Chordata > Aves > Gruiformes > Psophiidae > Psophia > Psophia crepitans. The sequence goes on from VWZZ01001094.1 coordinate 244,889, forward strand.
CTGACTGAGATGGAGTTAATTCTCCCCACAGCAGTCCTCATAGCACTGTGCTGTGTATTTGTAGCTAGCAAGGCGCTGGTAACACACCAGTGTTTGGGTTGTTACTGAGCAGCGCTGGCACAGCATCAAGGCTCTCTCTCCAACATTTTCCCCCCACGACACCAGAAGGCTGAGGGTGGGCAAGATCTTGGGAGGGGACACAGCCAGGACAGCTGTCCCAAACTGACCAAAGGGATATTCCATACTGTATGATGTCTGCTCAGCAACAAAAGCTAAGAGAAAGGAGGATAAAAGTGGGCATTCATTATTTACGATGTTTCTCTTCCAGAGCAACCTCTACACATACTGAAGCCCTGCTTCCTGGGAAGTGGCCAGACATTGCCTGCTGATGGGAAGGAAAGAATAAATCTTTGATTTTCCTGTGCTTCTACTTGTGACCTTTCCTTTTGCTTTATTAAGCTGCCTTTATCTTGACCCGTGAGTTTTTTCCATCTTATTTTTCTCTTCTCCTTGTCCTGCTGAGGAGAGGAGTGATAGAGCAGCTTGGTGAGCATCTGGCCAAGGTCAACTGACCACATTCATGTGTTCTAGAGTCTACACCTCAATCAAAGAATTTGGACACTGGTATCACAGTGTCTCACTCACTAACTTTCCTTCTATGGTTTTTCTGTGATAGTTACCATTTAAACTGAAATCTACAGGTAAAAAGTATGCTGTTTGGTTTTGATTTTTTTCCCATAAAATTCCTTTGCACTGACATGGTAGCATACCTACATTTGGCCTCAGGCTGACCAATTCATACGTCCCTTCTTTCCTGTGATTTTATTGATCAAAATTACTCCTCCATGTAGCCCACCTGGATTTTAACAAATTCTACCTTCACAAAAATTATGCATTTTTTGGCATTACACAGTTTTATTATTTGAACATTAAAGAATGATTCATCTTGGACTAGACATTCACTAGATTTCTTCCAGCCCGTGGTTTTAAATTACCTTATAACCTTTACTGCTTTTCCTCTAGCTCTGCATCTCTCAGCTCCTTATCATTCTTACGAAGTCTGTAAGTCCTTCTATGCCTTTGGCCACCAGACTCATCAAAAACAAGAATTAAGCTATTCTTTCTCCCAGTCATTATCCATGATTGTTAACAACTACTAAAAAAAAAAAAAAAAAAGAAGACACCCCCCCCCCAAAAGTTGTGTTATAATTTTATCATCCCAGAACAATAGCCCTAGACAAAATACAATAGATAGCCAAAGCAAATAAATGTTTGTGGTTTTACCTTTTACTGGAAAGTACTTACAAGTAGTACTTCATCTAAGCAAAATTTTCTGTTAAGTATTTCAGCTGTGTGGGTAAGATCTTCAAGCACCAGTTCCCCCACCCCCAAAACAACCACGCGGTGGGGATCTTCAGTTCCCCTAATTATGCAGAAGAGAAAAAAAACTTACCAAGTTTCCAAGTACCTACTATTTCTGTTTCACTCCTGAAAAGAAATCTACTGCTGTCCAAAAACCAGCCACAAGACCCAACAAGAACACATGTTTGGGTCATTGCAAGCAAATACCAAAGCTGAGGTGTACCATTTCCCTTTGCAACACTAAAAGAGTATGTTGAGTTACAAACTACGTTTACAGGCATGAGTCTTCCCTTTTATGATTTTGAAAAACTACCATGGATCTATACAAAGATATGCAACACTCATCTCTTTTCAGTATACACTGCGATCAATAAATGATGGATGATAAAGAAAAAAAGGTACATCACCTAAACAATTTGACTCTTCAAACTGAAAGGCTGCTCTGTATAGTACGTACTTTGTATACTGAACTTTTTTACTTTTTAAGTCTTATGATTCATGTGATTAATCATCTTTTCTTTTTTCCAGAAATGGTAGAAATTACAACATAAGTTTCTGCTCAGGGACAGAAGGCATGCCAAGACAGAAAAGTGGACTGTCTGACTAACTACACAAAAGAAACTTTCATTCCAATTTGGCCCACACAGATGTACCAGTATGTATCCTTCCTCTTGTTTTTACAATAATGGGAGACTGCTATGCTACTTACATATAGTTCTTTCCTCTGGTGAATAATTTACAAGTACATTACACTCTTTTTTTTTTATTAATATTAAATATCAGAAACTCAAGTTGAGTATGAACTATCAGCTTAAAAACTTTATTGTAAGTTTTTCTTTTCTCAGGTAAGAGTTAACAGTGACTATTTGCTGTAATGCAATTATAAAATAACTGTCTTGCAAGATTAGTTGTACAAGATTTGAATAAGTAATTGTGAAGACTGTTCTCATCATGCATAATAAAATAATTTTAAGTTGTCTTAAATTAAATTACAGATGTTTTCAAAATTCTGCTATGATATTGAGCACTTATGTCAAATACTTTGGTTTTTTCCTTTTCCATATCTATGAATGTCTATTAGGAAATCAGGAAATGTTAATAATTTTGTATTAGTGAGGCAATATCGTATTGTGTACATGGAATATGTAAAATCCATTTATTTGGCAGTCATTTGTTAAATGTCTTTTTTTTTTTCCTCCCAGATTAGGTACTCAAGCTTAGTTTTACTAAGTCAAATAAAAAAAAAAAAGACAAAAAAAACGAAAAAGAAACAAAATTAACTAGACCTGGATCTTTGTCCAAACCTCAGATCTGTTTTCATAGAGTCATAGAATGGTTGGGGCTGGAAGGGACCACAAGGATCATCTAGTCCCAACCCCCCTGCCATGGGCAGGGACACCCTCCACTAGACCAGGTTGCCCAAAGCCCCATCCAGCCTGGCCTTGAACACTGCCAGGGATGGGGCCTCCACAACTTCTCTGGGCAATCTGTTCCAGTGCTTCATCACCCTCACAGCAAACAATTTTTCCTAATAACTAATCCAAATCTCCCCTCTTTTAGTTTAAAACCATTACCCCTTTGTCCTATCGCTGCAATCCCTAATAAATAGCCCCTCTCCAGCTTTTCTTTAGGCCCCTTTATGTACTGGAAGGCTCCCCCAGAGCCTTCTCTTTTCCATGCTGAACTTTTTATAAACCGTTTCTTTCATGGTTGTTCCAATTGGAAATTTTGGACCAGCTGAAAGCTTATGTGCCAGAATTTGTGAAGAAAATCCAGATTCTATTCTTCTTGGTAGACACAAGTAACAAATTATGCTGTCCGAATACTCAAAAAAGGAGACTCACAAGTAGAAAGTATTACAGTATTTCACTGAGACCAATTTATAGACAATAAGATTATATCCAAAACCATGGCTTGACCATAAGACTTCCTGAAGCTGCTGTAGCCAGAAGGTGGGATTGGGACAGGAAATAAACAAAATATAAACTAAGACCAATAGGGAGAACAAAGTATGATGTAATCCAGAAGGGTAACCAGAAATTGTTTAACCACTGACGTGGTGGAACATTGAATTAAATGAGATAAACACTCTTCACAAAAGACCTGATCCAAATGTTCTTGACTTCAGTGGAAAGATCTTTAATAATAGGCACCATTTATCCAAGGATCCTATTGGCTGTCCCTATTACTAATCACTACAAAATACTAACGGTGCATGTAAGACAGAAAACCAGGAAGATGAGAATGATCCTAAGCTAACGGGAGACTCCCCCCTCAGTCCTCATAAAACCTGATTTGTCATTTTTTACAAGCTGAAGCTATGCCACCTGGCCAGATAGCATGACTCAAAGTATGCTAAAAACCTGAGAAGCAGTGTAATGTGTTCTTGTATGCAAGGAGTTCATCTGATATGATCTCTACCAGATAAAGCTTTCTTTTGCTTTCTAGGCAAGAGGTTGTCACATGTCCATTCACAGTTTCGTGGAATTTCTTTTCATTGTCTTTGCATTTAAAAAAAAAAAAATTAAATGACTGAATAAAATGTTTTCATTTGGCACCACATGAAACAACTCATATCAATCAAAATAAAAATTTCCCTTTCACTGTTTTGCAAAGACAAACATCAAGCTGAAAAAAGTTTGTTCACAGAACCCTGTTTAGGAATTTCTAACTCTGACTGTATTCATTGGTCTTTTTCTGATGTCTTGGCCTAAACTGTGATGTTGGAAGTAGAACCAACCTAAATTTCTGAACAGTTTCATCCATTAAGAGACTGATACCTAGTTTTGTGTATTATCCATTTTTTGCAATGACAATATATCAGCAAACTGCTGGCACAAGACAAAGTATGCCAAAACCACAAATACTCTAAGGAGATGTATAGAGATGTACACCAAATATAGGAAAATTTAGGATACTCATGAGAAATGCTGAGGATGATTGCAGCTAGGGGCATGGAGAGAGATATTACTGGCATTACTTTTTACTGCATAGGTAGATGTCTTTTCCATTGAAAAGAAACCTATCACTGCTACTCAAGGGGAACCGACAGCTCAGACTCTAGAAAATGATTTCACAATAAATTCAATAGCTGAACGCAGGTTAGAGGCTGAGAGGATCAAATTAAAAATAGGAATTATAATGACAATACTGCAATCCACAAACTTTTATGCAATTGTTTTAGAAACACTGTAGCATCCGTATCATTTACTACTAGAAAAAAAAGTAATCTCAAAATTTTCAGTCTGTAGCCAAATATCCTTCAATTCTGAGTACTTCCAAAAATTCTGACCCTCTGTCCTCTTAGCATTGACAGTCTGACTCCTAAGTGAAAAAGGATTAAATCTGGCTGTGGGGAGAATGGACTTAAGAGCCCATTTGTAAGTCTCTTTTTCTTCCCTTTCTTCTCTGTGAAGACTACAGTGAACAAGACAAACACTATGGTATGAAGAGGACACAACTAGCAAGAAAACATTGGGAAGCAGCAGAGTTCAATGTTCCTGGCATGACTGGTCTGAGACTAGTTCAGCGGACAGTGGGTTACTGGGAGGTGGGGGAGGTTCAAAGTGACCTGAAACAGAGCACAGAGAGATGTTTAAAAAGGGGCAGAGTACTAGCATTCAAGGGAAGTGAAGAAAATAACAAAACTTTACTACTGAGGAACTTGTTTCTGTTTCTTTTTCTTTTTTACGTGTTTAGTACACACTTACCTTCCACTTGACTGAAGAAAAAGACTAATGAACGTGCTCATACAGACTTTACTACCACAGAAACAGTATTTCATTTTTTTTGACCTCACATTTTCATTCCTACCATCATAGGAGGAGTAAGATGTTAAGTGTTTAAAGGACCAGCACTGAAGCATCACCTTCATTGCAGTATCATTCTCACCCTTCACTGCAGTACCATTCTCACCATTATAACAACAGTGACAGGAAAACCCATTTGTGGAGAAGGAAGGAGACAGGTTACTTAACTCCCACCATAACTCCCTTCCCTGTCAGTCTCCTGCTTTAGCCTCAGTGCTGGCTATGGCCATAGAGTAGGCAGGAAGAACTTTCTTGTTAAAGGCTAGCACTAGGACTCAGAGAACCTTATGCTTCGTTGTTCACACAGTCAGCTCTTGCCAAAGCCCTTCAGTCTCTAAATTTTTACCTTTGTGAACATGAAAATAATACTATGCAGTTTACTGATCAACAGTTAGTCATCTCAAAAACCCGTCATAAGCATGATGTATCAGTGTTAATATCTTTCTGAAAATATTGCCAAGTATTTTTCATTTAAACACTAGATATGATTTAAGAATAAAAAGAAAGAAATTAGGAAGCTGAATTGAATCTACTACCTAGTATTCTCTCTTGCTCAGGAATCAATATCTGAAATTCCATCTCAGGAAACATGCTAAGATGATCAGTCAGTACTAACCCTCCTACTGTAAAGACATGACCTTTCCCTGGGCTGAATTCTTACAACACGGTTAAGGTTTCATCTGAGGAAGTCCTAACAAACTCTCATAAAGGCCTGCACAAATACTACATGAGCACCATATGCTTTCAGAAGAAACAGAGAAGCTCAATTTAATACGTGGCACCACTCTGGCAGTAGAATCACACTAATGAGATTTATGCAGACATGTGTGGTATGACAAGGTCCATTCAAATGGTTTAGCCAGCACAGAATACTCATTATCTGTCTATTCAAATATCTGCACTTCACTCACTATGTTGGCATCTTAATCCTTTAAGAACTGTAGGAAAGATGAGAAAACTGAACCTCTTAGAATTATAGAAGTTGAAGAAGTAAATTTGAAGAAAAAGTTACTATAAACAAGAAAAAAATTAGAGAGAAAGTACGTATGATCTGGTAGGAAGACATCATGCAGAGGTGAAAAAGGATTAAAAAAATTAGCAAGAGAAAGGAAACTAAGTGGGAATTTTAACACGTAAACTTGGAAAGGAAGCCAGTAAGGCAGAAGTAGTACAGAATTTAGGAGTAAGTCATTCATATTTGTAAGTGATGCCCTTATTTTTTCCCTAGAGAAAACATTAGACTTCAGTGACCAACAATGCTCAGTAGCAATCCAAAATAGCAAGTTGGAAACAAGCTTTTAGGAAATCACAATTAGAAAACATAATTAGACCACTATAAATCCATAATTAACCTGCACCTTGAATACCACTGTCACCTCATCTTAAAATGAACATACACATACTAGAAAAAGTTCAGAGAAGGTCAAGATGATGATGAAATGAACGAATATCTTCTCTACACACAACCCAACAGAATAGAATAGGACTCCAGCCTGGAAAATAGATGACTTAAGAAAAATATGACCAAAAAAATCTATAAAATCATAAATGCAATGAGGAAGACTCACAGATTGACTGCTTTCCAAATCCAGTGCAAGAACTGGGGTTCATCAAATGAAAACAGGGGTAGCCAAGTAAATTGAAACAAAAGGAGGTCATTCTTTGTGCAGCAGGTGCCAGACATATGGAACAACTTGCCAAAGGATGCTATGAATGCAAGAACTCCAGAGGGGTCTGACGTAAGGATGGAAAAATATTTGGAATATGGATTTATCAACAGCATGAAAAGTGCAAAACACATCAGGATGAGGATGAAATCCCATGAGCTCATAAAGTGTTGAATATAAAATACAGGTCTAATATCTAATTTATTTTGAAATCCTTTTTCATGCACTGCTTTCATTATTAAAAACCATTATTACAAAAATACTGCATATTCCTCTCTAGGTATAAATTCTTTTTTTTAATTTGGTTATGTCTACATAGTAAATATAATGCTGAAAGTAGATTGAAACTGCTGAAGTAAATGACTAAGTGCTTTAACACTGATTAGTCGTTTAAAAGGTTCATTCAGGGTGTGCTACTCAAAAATGTTTAAGCAGCAGATCTACAGCTATATTACCTCCATAATAATAGTCTGATAGACACTATCAATATAGTCATATCAATTATCTGATAGTCACATCGATTGCTTCACAAATGCCACTTGCTGAAAAGAAACCAGCAACACCCATGGCTGTGTTTGATCTGAAGTGTCTAGGCAATCATTTTGGATATTTGGTACACGTGGCATACTGCAATTAGGTAACATTCTCATTTCTAGAATCAGATTACTTTCCTTCAAATATAGGGCTAATACCTTTCAATTTTTTGATCTTCAAATGTCAAGGTAGATCATTCTCAGCAACTGAAAATAACATATCAAAAGCATCTCACACAGGACGCTCTGAGATTATTTCTTTTATTCAGTACCAGGAAATACTTACTGAATTCCAAAATTTCACCTCCCCATTGCCTTGTTAGGATGATTACAAATATATGGCTTTCTTCATCAATTACAATTTGTGGCAGAGATACATTTATGGATTTCTTCTCACGATACCAAATTAGTATTGCAGCATTGAGCAGGGAGTGATGTTCACAGCATCCTGATACAGCTAATCTACATCTCAGTTTGACTCTTTCATGAAGTATGAAATATAACAAAACAATGTGATGGAAAGCCAAAATGCTCACAACTGCACAAGTGTAGTTGGCGATGGGGTGGTATGAGAGAAATTAAAAAAAAAAAGTAAAAGCTTTCATTAAGGATTGGGATAAATGAATGTTTAATTTATTGCCCCCACTGTCCCCCCAACAGCTCTCAAGTAGTACTGACATTGTTTTCAAGTGTCTTGGGTAGGAGTCAAAAACATCTAAGGAAGGACTTCAACATTGTTGTCCTCTTCATCTGGTCTCTACAGAAAGGTTAACAGCAAGTGCAGACAACATAACCAGGAAGTAGAAACTAGATAGCAATACCACCCTGAGCAAGAACTTCAAGAGAACTTTGCATCTGACAATTCTGGCAGTGGGCAACTGGGACTGAAAGAGGCCAGTGCTATCTCTGTGTCCTGCCTAGAGATTTTTCCATTGGTTACACCCATGCACTCGCACAAACACTTTCAAAGGAAAAGTATTTCTCATCTACAGCCACTTCAGCTTCTGCTCTCTTAACGCACACACACCCCCCCCCCCCCCGCCCCATAGTAAATCTGCCTACCAAACTGACAAATATTGTAACTTCTGTGCAACATAAACTCTACTCAGCTGCAGGAATAACCTTTGAGGCAGCATCTTCTGCAGACAGATTCTGCCCACAAAGAGGGAGGGATTTCTTCTCCTTATAAGTTTACATACCTTCCACAGAACAATTGTTATATTTTTTGGAAAATTATTTTCTGCCAGAACTCCTCTATGTGATGACACTAATATGGACCACGGAGTTAATTGGCTATTCCAATTAAGATTTAATAAAGTGGGAATTAAATTCACACTTTTCCTCTTAGTTTATATACTTTCAGAAAGTCTCACTGTAGAGAAACTCAATGTTTCCCAGAACATGAGGCTTTTTTCTTCTTGACTTCTTAGTAAAAGCAAGTGCTTTCCTATCAGATTAACTAAACCTTTCTCCCACTTTCTTCACCGGATTTGACTTTGAACCTCTGCTTGCACAGAGAATTACTTTATGTTAAAGAAACAACAAAACAATTATTTTTTACTTAAATATTTTATCCTAGCTTATACAAAATACTCTAAAGCTATGTATGTCTGGAGAATGTTTTTTCTAAGTGAAAAAAATTTCTATTTTAGTTCCTGTCAAACTACCTGTCCGGTAAAATATGTGATTTTCTATGAAAACAAACATTTTCCTAACATGTTATAATGACCAGCTAGTGCACCTGAAGTCTTCGGAGTCCACCTTTGAAACAACTGCAAGCAAGACGAAAGATTTCCATGTATCAAATCCTATATACATGCTAGTTCAAATAAGTGTGTACTAAAGGAAAACTTCATACACCTCACAGCAAAAAAAAATTACAACATTGAAAGTTAATGTCCAGAGCCTTACATCCATCTAGTCATCAAGGTAAAGAAGCTGTGACACAAACTGTAGTCTTGCAGAAGAAGAAAGATTTCAATTAAAAAAGTACAAACTAGATGTAAACATCAGAGGCTCCTGTGCCAGCGAAATGAAGTAACAATCACCATGGTAACCCATTAATATTTAGTTCTCAACCTAACGATCATCTGAGGAAATAAAGATAAAAAGAAATACCAATCTGATACGATGTTTAAGAAGAAAGTGTCACAAAATGGGTATTCTTCCTTACCTGAAAACAGCAGTCTCATCTTGCCAGATATAAACCCTTACATAAATTACTCTTTCTCAGTTAGTGCCAAAAAAATTACCATTAAAGCAAGAAACATCAGTTTAATACAAGTTAATGGGTAACTCAATATAACTGATCTCTTTCAGTTCTTTTTCTGGCTTGGGGACACTGAGACAACAGAACTTGCTTTTTCATTTTGAAATACTATTTTGGGAAACTTCAGAATTTACATTTACTGATGCCATATCAGAAACATAAATGCTAAAAGTCTACCTTGGCCAGTGTGATGCAGAGACACTCTGGTCTCCCTATGATTTTTTCAGGTATCACTGACCTTAGACAGTATGGAAACTGAAACGTTAACAGTCATTCTGCATTCATAGAATCACAGAATGGTTTGGGTTGGAAGGGACCTCAAAGACTATATAGTTCCAACCCCCCTGCCATGGGCAGGGACACCCTCCACTAGACCAGGCTGCCCAAAGCTCCATCCAACCTGGCCTTGAACACTGCCAGGGAGGGGGCCTCCACGACTTCTCTGGGCAACCTGTTCCAGTGCCTTACAACCCTCACATTGAAGAATTTCTTTCTAATGTCCAACCTAAATCTCCCCTCTTTTAGTTTATACCCATTACCCCTTGTCCTATCGCTACACTCCCCAAGAAACAGTCCCTCTCCAGCTTTCCTGTAGGCCCCCTTTAGGTACTGGAAGGCCGCAATTAGGTCTTCCCTGGGCCTTCTCTTCTCCAGGCTGAACAAGCCCAACTCCCTCAGCCTGTCCTCAGAGAAGAGGTGCTCCAGCACTCTGATCATCTTTGTGGTCTTCCTCTGGACTTGCTCCAGCAGCTCCATGTCTTTCCTGTACTGAAGATTCCAGAGATGGATGCAATACTCCAGGTGGGGTCTCACAAGAGCAGAGCTGAAGGTGAGAATCCCCTCCCTCGACCTGTTGGCCACACTATTTCTGATGCAGCCCAGGACATGGTTGGCTTTCTGGGCTGCCAGCGCACACTGCTGGCTCATGTTGAGTTTTCATCAACCAGTACCCCCAAGTCCTTCTCCTCAGGGCTGATCTCGATTCATTCTCCACCCAGCCTGTAGCTGTGCTTGGGATTGCACCGACCCACATGCAGGACCTTGCACTTGGCCTTGTTGAACTTCATGCAGTTTGCATGGGCCCACCTCTCAAGCCCATCAAGGTCCCTCTGGACGGCATCCCTTCCCTCCAGTGTGTCAACCGCACCACACAGCTTGGTGTCGTCGGTAAACTTGCTGAGGGTGAACTTGATCCCACTGCCTATGTCGCTGACAAAGATGTTAAACAGTGCCGGTCCCAGTACCGACCCCTGAGGGATGCCACTCATCACCAATGTCCACTTGGACATTGAGCCGTTGACCACAACTCTCTGAGTGCGGCCATCCAGCCAATTCCTTATCCACTGAGTGGTCCATCCATCAAATCCATGTCTCTCCAGTTTAGAGACAAGGATGTTGTGTGGGACACTGTCAAAAGCTTTGCACAAGTCCAGGTAAATGATGTCGGTTGACCTTCCCTTGTCCACCAATGCTGTGAGCCCACAGCAGAAAGCCACCAAATTCGTCAGGCATGATTTGGCCTTCATGAAGCCGTGTTGACTGTCGTCAGTCACCTGCTTACTTTTCATGTGCCTAAGCGTAGTTTGCAGGAGGATCTGCTCCATGATCTCGCCTGGCATGGAGGTGAGGCTGACCAGCCTATAGTTCCCTGGGTCTTCCTTCTTTCCCTTCTTGAAAATGGGGGTTATTGTTTCCCCTTTTCCAGTCGGTGGGAACTTCACCAGACTGCCATGACTTCTCAAATACGATGGACAATGGTTTAACCACTTCATCCGCCAGTTCCCTCAGGACCCATGGATGTATCTCATCAGGTCCCATGGACCTGTGCGTCTTCAGGTTCCTTAGGTATTCTCGAACCTGATCTTCTCCTACAGTGGGTGGTTCTTCATTCTCCCAGTCAACATTCAGTCAACATTTTAGAGGAATTTCCTTATTGGAGAATTTGTTCACTCAGAAGCTATCATTATGCAATTTTCCATTAATTCATGAAAATATTCAATAAAATTATTTTATGCAAATAACTCCTGGTCTACAGATTGTTTATTCACATTTGCCTGAGCAAGCTTAAACTTGTGCTAGTTACACTGTCCTGAAGACAAATCACACTGGGTTTTTGTTTGTTTGTTGTCTTTTTGTCGTTGTCATCATTCTAGCTGTTGGTTTTAATTCTGTGATTGGCCAAGAGAATTTTACTGGTGCAAACAGTGACACTATTTAAATGCCAACAATATTTTGCTTATAATTAACATTTCTGGAAATACTCTAATCAATCAAGTTGCTGACAAAAATGTTCTTTGACAGTATACGTGAAAAGAACATATTCTGTTTTTTTCTAAGACAATCAGCTTTAACTTAAGACACTACTGCAGATGTAGATTTGGCTTTGGAACTGGCTTGTTGACCTATGCTCCTTCTGCACTTCATCACATTTCCTGAGCGTACACCAGAATGGTGTGACTAAATAGGACATGGGTTTTAAAGCAAAGGAAAGGTACTTAATGTACATTTCATAACTCTGTCTTACAAAATATCTGTAATATCTGATACACAGAACAAAAGTCCTACCCTGGAACAAAACTAAATGACTGTCGATGTAGTACCACTGAAAGAGCAGGAGCCAGGCAAATACCACCTACTACACAATAGCAAGTAAATCTGATATTACCACAAATTGTGTCCTGGTTTCAGCTGGGAGAGAGTTAATTTTCTTCAAGAAAGTCAGTTACAGGGCTGTGTTTTGGATTTGTGCTGGAAGCAGCGGGGATAGTGGAGATGTTTTTGCTGTTGTTGGGTGATGTTTACACAGAGCCAAGGACTTTTCGGCTTCTCGCACCGCCCCGCTGGCGGGATGGTGGGGGGAGCAAAAGGAGTTGGGAGGGGACAGACAGGACACCTGACCCAAACTGACCAAAAGGGTATTCCATACCATATGACATCATGCTCGGTTTATAAGGGGCTTGGGAGGAAGAAGAAGGGGGGGCAGCAGCATTCGGAGTGATGGTGTTTGTCTTCCCAAGTCACCATTACGCGTGACGGAGCCCTGCTGTCCTGGGGATGGCTGAACCCCTGCCTGCCGTGGGCAGTGGGGAATGAATTCCTTGTGCTTTGCTTGTGCACGCGNGTATTATTTTTCATGTTACGCATTTGATGAAATATGAAAAAAATTTAACCTGGGTTAATTATGTGTTAATGCTCCATCTTTCATAATGCAGTCTATAGCTACTCAGATAGACAAAAGTAGTTTTTTACTCGTAAAAAGAATGTTGCTTAAAATGTAAGCTGTTTAATTCAAGTGGACTGATATTCTTCCAGTTACCATAAAAGTTAAGCTGAAGGCTTTGCATTTCAAGATGTTCTCTCTCTATTGGCGCCATATCTCGAATTAATAACTACCTGTGTGAGGTAAGATTAACCTAGGGTAGCTTAAATCATATGCTTTTCATAGAGTATGCCTGTATCTAACAATTCCCCTTTTCCAAGTGGAATGGAACAGACGCATTGCTCCCTTCAGTTGTCTTCCCATTTAAAGAAACTGTTTATCACATGCTAGTCATTCACTAGGTTCAGAACATCAGGCCAAGTTAAAAATGATTAATTGCGCACTTAAGATCAGAACTAAGTTCCACTCAATTCAGCAGGGCTTAAGACAATGTTTGAGTCATGGATATATACCAGCATGCTGAATAATAGCCCTTTTCTGTTTAACTCAGCCAATGAAGAACACAAGGAGGCACTGGCTTAACCAAGAGGATATCAGACTACTGGAATCAATATCTGTCTGCGAGAGAATTAGATAATCAAAGAAACTGAACACCATAAATTAAATTAATTATTGGAATAATTACTTTGGCATTATGTTTTCAGTGCAGACATGTTGTCCCAAAGAAACTGTATAAAATTCCTTTGCAAGTGATAAACTGCTAACGTGTGTTCTGTTCACCCCTCACAAAGAACCCAGCTGGAAACATTTGGAAAATATAGCACATATGTATGACCTATTTCTTTTAATATCACTTTGTCTGCACCTGCTAGATTTTACAAGAACAAATGCTCATTCAAATGATACAACTACAAATACAAAGTACTTGCAATGATTTTTCCTAGATGTGCAACTGATTTCATATATGATAACTCATATGAGATTCCTTTAGATCTAAGCTTACATCTTTTTACAGTGTATCAGCAGGATATTTTCATTGTAAGTTGCATTTTTCTGTTTTTGCAGCTGGCATTGGAAATTTCTTGTGAACATTAACAAACTATACATATCTATATCCAGTACTCAGTGAACAATTTTGTATGAGAATCTTGCTTTGCATGTAGAGGAAAAAAGAGAGTAAGTTTGTACCTCTTTATATGGAGATAAGTTGTTAAAAAAGTGGAACAAAAAAATTAACAAAAGGATAAATATTGGGGATAAAACTTGACAGAACATCATTAGACATCAAAGAGTCGGTAAATAAATAAATAAATACTTCAGATCTAGTGCACATTCAAATCACATTATTTCCTTGAATTACCAAGTTGTGTGCAAAGCAAGTGTTGGAAAAATATCTGTGAAACAATACACAGTTGTTGGAAATTGGCACACATGGATTTCCCTCTCTAAGTGGCTGAAAATATTCTGTTTTCAGCTACAGTTGTTACATTTGCCTTGTTCTTTCAAACACAGATCCTCATTCTCACCTCCACCACATCTCTTCTACACCCTCAGTTAAAACAAATGACTGGTCAATGAGTCAGGTGCCTGGAATCACGATGAAAAAGCAGAGGCCTCTGACAGGAGAATAATGAATTGGTACATGCAGGGGCAGAGGGCCAGTTACAAGCTCTTAAATGCAATAAATTAACCTCTGAGTAAAATCAGTACCATTTAACACCCTAGCTTATAAACAGAGACTGAAAATGCGACTTAAAGAAAAGTCTTCTAATGACTTCACTGAGTCCATGATTTTTCCCAGTATTCTCACCTTTCTTCACACGGGAACATATTTCAAGGACCTAAGGTTGTCTGAAAGTACTAATGCCTAGTTCTAACTCATAAGTCTTTTACCTCTTGGTTTGCTCTACGGAATATGCTTATTAGAGTGTACCTTGTACGCATTTATATAGGACCACGCAACGTGAGTTTTGCAAAATTGCAAATAGACTACCTCCCCATTCATCAAGCATATCAAAGTATTCACCTACTCAAGGCAGATATTTACTAATTATGCAAAGGGAGGTTTTTTCTGTCAGATTATGATGCATGGAATAACATCGGATCTTACCTCTCCATTCTCCAGAGGATGGATTTTGGAATAATAAGAAGTGCATATGACTTCATCATCTTTTATATAGGATGGAGTTCCAGGACGGGGATGAATGTTGTAGCGTGTCAGGCACTCACTGTCTGTGATAGCATAATACTGCCACGGCTGATAGTCTACACCATCCAGCGAGCGCTCTAATATCCAGTTCCCAGGTCGAGGTGAGTTAGCTGCTTTCACAATAACATATGCAATCTGGAAAATCTGAAAAATAGATGAATTTTTAAAATATATATATAAATACATAATTATAAATGCATTCCAATTTCTTAAAGGCTACCAAACTAAGAACAGTAAATATGATAAAGTTTGATTTTTTCCCCCCTAAACATGCAATATGGCCTCAGATTCCATGGAAACTCTTTAACTACAGGAATAAATCCTCCATTAACATTTCTGAAAAAAGATTAGTCGCATTAGGCCAAAAGAGACTTCGAAAGTAGAATTAAAAAGCATTCTAAATTCCACATAACTAGCAGGTAATTGCTAAGCTTCAGTTTCAGCCGAATGTTTGCAGAGTTTGCTTTCCAGTATTTCCAGTTCATAGAAGTGGTTTTGTTTCTGTGTGTGTATTTATAGACACTCACTTTCTGCAACATTTAAGTTGTTGCCAAACTCTGCTACAACTTCATTGCTGTTAAGAAAAAACATCGGTTTAAGATATTGAAAGGTAATCGCATCATGCTGAAATCATTCTATAAAACATTCTTGTTTCAATCACATGACTTGGCACCGTGGCCATAAATCAGCTTTATAGGACAGAGACACATCAAATACCACTATAAACAGAATGTAAGCATGTAATCAATGCTCATTATGGTCCATTTCACCTGCCTATTCAATTGATTTATCAAAGTGTACTTCTGTTTACAGGCTTGCTGGAATGCAAGCGACAAACAATACATTTGCAGTTGCAGAATGATGTGGGTTAGTGATGCAGTTTTATTTCGGTTTGGGTTTTTTTAACCTAGTAACATCTAGATGCTGCAGAGGTAGAAATGGAGCTAAGAAAAGAAAACAGCTATTTCCATGAAAAAAGCAGAACATATAGAAAGTTAATATTTTTGAGATGCAGTGCTATGAGTCTGCACATGAGGATGCCAGAGGGTATCATGGAGAAAACAGTGTTGTTTTAATAATTATTGTTTTCTATATTGGATAGTTACAATAAAGAAGCTGCAAGATTCAGACTTAGTTCGCACAAAGTCTGTTATACAATCATTAGTGCTGATGAAAGAAGATCCTACAGTAATCAACGAAAGAAACAGTAAGAAGACGCAAAATGTTTTTTAATAACCACCATTATTGTTATAAAATGGAAACAAGTTTAAGTGGCAGCATAATGCAAATACTACAGTACATTTGACGAGGGAGGCAAAGCAAATTTTATCTCCAATTATCATTGCTGCCTTCCTTGTAGATGCTGAGGACATGGTATGACCCACAATAGCTTCAGTCAGGAAGTGAAATTGCTGACAACCAAAGTTTTCCAGTGGGAATAAGAAATGAGTGAGGCTGTATTTTCTTCAACCTGAAAAACGTGTGCATAATTGCACATTCATGGAGGATTATCTCAAGTTATCAACGTTTTTCTTCAATAGCATAAAAGAAAATCTCCAGAGACAAGGAGAAACCTGTGCTTCATTCCATAGTTCCAACAGAAATCACACAAGCACTTGTCCCCTGTTTCACTAATGCCCTTTCCTGTCTTAAACTCATTTATAGTTATATTCCATTGTGGCCACAAATAACTAAAACTGTAACTATACTGGATCACAGTCACCAATAGTGTTTACAATAAACAGAAAAGCACGACATCTCCAGACTATTGTTAAGCTCTTTGAAATGAAAGAAAATAGCTGGACTGTTTAACTATTTATTATTTCCTAGAGAGAGGTAAAGAGCAACAGCTATATTTTAAGAAACTAGTTTATCAAGAGTTATTTTGCACACTTTCCTTTGCATGAGCATAGAATCTAATGTACAATGTAAATTGTTTGCACACCAGCATGATCTAGTCAAACCACATAAACTCTTCCAGCTCCAGCCATTCAGAATAGAGATTTCATTCTAGAGTACTTCTAAATACCTTTTTTTTTTTAAATTTAAATAAGTGTTTTACCTCAAGCTCTCATAATAAGACTATTCCTTATATGTTGAATAGATAACAATGGATAACAACTAAGGTTAAACACGTTAGTAGGGCTTCTACCATGAAAGTTTAGGACATAGTTGACGATAAATTCTTAATTTTAGGTGTGCATATATAGTTTCCTTTGTAGAAGTCTTAAAATTTGCAAAATTTCATAAAAGATTCAATGTTAAATACTGCCAAAAACCCATTCAGCAAACATCTTGGATGCAGTGGATCTATTGAGCCAAAAGGCCTAATCAACAGGAAATCTTTCTTTCATTTCCTTGCTTTGAAATACTAGATTGTAGGGGAGAGTGGAACTTTCTACAGTGACTTTTCAAATTAGAGCCCTATTTCAGTAACATTTCCTGCACATTCTGCTGCAGATTTCTTTGAAGTCTTGTTTCTTACCTTCTGGGCTAACGTATTGCTTGACTGCAATTTATTATGTACCTTTGGCTTTGATTACTTTTAGCATACTTTGTAAATGAAACTGCAACACAATTTTATTAAAAAAAGCAATAGAGAGGAAACAGCATATTGCAGGTCATAGTGCAGGGGACATTATGTCTCTTAATCTAAGGACAAGAACTTGCTAACGTAAATAAGAGTACACATGGAGAGCTGCTTTTAACTACTATTCAATTACAGTTTTCAGCCTGATCCAGACTACTACTACTGTCCTAGCCTCTGACAGTTCTTGCAGTGGCTTCTGCAACAGCATCAAGCTATCTACAACCCACTGACATGTAGGTTAGCATGAGTCAGGAAGACAGTTGTCCCAGCTTACAGAGCTACACTAGTCACTACCAGCTCATCACAGTGCTGTGACACAAACAGCAAATATTAAAGTCCATGCTCTAATGTGCTTTCTAAACAAGATGAAAATGCAGAAAAAAAACAGACTAAAATTAATGGCAGCTGTATGATGATTCTCAAAGCAAGTCAATGTCATGGAAACAACATTGATTTTCCAATCCATTGGAAAACTTTCTCCAGGTAAAAGAGTAATGCCACTTTTATTGTGGAGTTGCTTAGCAAAAGGTGTTTTAGTTACTACAAAACAACCAGCAAGAGCTTAGTGGCATGAGGCTACTAATACCAATAAAGTTTAAGGTATCACTGAATTTTACTGCATTTGTTTCCACAATCAAACAAGTGAACCTGCTCAGTTTTCTGGCACCAAGTTTCCCAGCAAATTGTAACACTGAGGTTCTAGTCCCACAGGGTAATGGATGGAGCATGCCTGGTTTACTTTTCAAACAGCACCAAGAAGCTGACACATGTCAGCTAATGCAATAATTGCACAATCTTAGAGCACATCTGGTTTTGTACAAGTCCAATAGAATGTAACCTGGAGACCAAAGTCTGCTGATACAGATGTGAAAACAGAGCAAACCCAAGCTGCCTAGTAGCATGTAACAGCCCATTAACCCCGCTGCCAAAGTGCAGCTGGCCCCTTTTTCTACTTGCTCTGCTCATGTGACCACAGTGTAATTATGGGAGTGGAAGTAGTCTAAATAGTCCTTTAAGCCTTTCCCAAATTATAGGCAACATAATCCTCAAGATGAGAAAAAAAAATGAGTTTTGGGTCTCGTTTTCACCGGTAATTGTCTCAGCAGTGAGATCTGTGGAGCACATATTGTGAGGAACAGCTCGATAAGTTATAGCACTGTATCTTCTTATGAATGCCTCATAAGACACAGAAAAGTGCATCCTACTATACAGGATAATTTGCTACACTAATATTATTCAGATAGAGCTGAAGTGAATCATTAATCTGCATAGGGTTAGCTAGTGAAGCAGGAAATCTCATTGTGCCTGACTCCCACCTGCGCTTCTATTTAAAAAATAAATCCTTCAGTTAGAAACCGTTCATGTAAGTCAGAATATCATCAGAGAAAAAAATACAGCACCACAAAATTCTACAGAAGCATTTCCATTTCATTTTCTCAACAGAAGAATGTAATAGCTCTAATGGAGGCTTCCATGAGCAATCTGGTGTAAACTGTGTATCCGCTTATTTACTGTAATTATATTATGTTGTTGATTATTATTCCAGATCAGTGGTCAAGTAAACATTTTATTGAGAAGAGCACAGAATTTGGGCAAGGGTTTGTTTCCTTATGGACTGGCATAAATACTGTTAAAACTTGTGGCCTTCAGCATCCCACAGATTTATTTAGCAAGTCAGTTAGAAGTGCCCTTAGGGACAGCAACACACTGCATACACCCCTTGTCCCAGTACGAAATCCTTCCAGATGAGTCAACTGAGAAAGCTCTCTCAGAATGCCCTGCAGGTTAACTGGGCTTATTGGCTACAGGGTGGGGTGGATGGGTATGACTCATTAAATGAAGCCCAGAAACAACGGTTTGGGAGTTTGTAAAACTTATTATGGGGTGTGTTAAGGGGATTGTGTCAATGAGTAGGACTTACTATGGAACATTTAGGGGAGGGACTGGAGGTGGGGAAAGAGAAGGATCAAGATGGATCAGAGAGGAACAAGCATAAGGTAGAGGAAAAAGGAGATAAAAGGAACCCGTTGACTGTAAATAGCTAGCTGGGCAGCATGTTTGTCCTGACCTCGATCACTGAAGTCTATCCTATTTTCTCACTGAAGTCTGTCCTATGTTCTCATTCAATCTTGTTTCTAAGTATCTTCCATCGAGGTGTGGTCTCTCTTTTGAGTGGGCATGTGTGGAACCACAGTTAACTTCAAGCTCGATGAGCCAGCAAGCAGAAGAGGTCTAAGTACCAGCAATTAGAGTAGGGCTGCAAAACTCCAAGGCTCTTGTTTGGGCACCAGCAACTGGGGACACCATATACCCCTAGCAGATTTCAATTCTGATCAGATGAAGAGGAAGAAAGAGTGAGGCAGCCTGTTCTCTGTGTGAATGCTGTGTGTTCATGTAGGTGTTAATAGGGCACTGTGGTTTATTTATGTTGGCCTATGCAGCCGTGTGCGCGTGTGTGTGTTTTACTCTCTCTGAAATACCAGCTCTGCCTTGCTACAGTCTGAATGTGAAGACAGAGCCACAGCAGCCTTGCATCCATCAGGTTACCAGGTTTGGTAACTTCTAGCACCTAAGATGGCCAACAATCAGGAATCACAGATCTAAACAAATCCTCAGTGCAAAGCAATGTTCCTTGATCATCAACTTCCATCTTATACACTCACGTATAAAAACGACTGTTACATACGCAGGATCTCAAATTAAATATCACATTTGCACTATTTTTCATTTTGGAATAGCCTCTCCTACAAGTTTAAGACATGAAACAGACCAAATCCAACTACTTCTCCTGATGAGCTAGAGCAAAGGTTTTGTGAGTTTGAGAAACAGCTCCTCATGTTCTCAGAGGCTGATACAAATTCCTTATGACTCTATGTGGTCACATTTCAATTCCCGTATGCTGTTATGGATTATTGTTTGTGTCTATTATTTATGAGAGAGAGTAGACAGTTTTGGTGCAAGAATATTCAATTGGCTATTTAAGAACACCTAACCTTCTCCCTTTAGTCTTACATCCAACTCGGACAGAGAAAAAGCCTAATTTAGAAATGGAGTGGTTCTCCAGATTCCTCAAACGATTGAGCACAGATCTTTTTCTGTTGCTGTCCTGAGAGACAGTGGCCATGGTTTCAAACACTCCGCTCACAGTTAGAAATTCTGTAATTGAAAATGTTGGCATGAGGGGAAAAAAACCCAACAAACAAAAAACTCCCCCCCCCCCCCCCAAAAAAAAACAACCCAAAAAAACCCCCCACAACAAAAAACAAAGAAGATGCTTAGCAGGATTCCGCTAATACCAGTATTGAGAGCTGAACAGTTCCCCACCATGCTGCAGTTTGCCTTCTGACAATGTCTCTCCTGTTCATCTGAGCTGCTTCCAACTGAAATGTTGCTACCAGATGGGAAATTTGGGCTGAAAGATGCACACGCTTGATTCCAACATAGGTTTTTTCCCCACTGGTTACTAGCTAGCAGGGCATCATCTTTCCCATAAAAACTGTAGCTATGAATGTCATACAAAACAAGATGTCCATAGCACTTTGTGGGAAAAACTGGGGAAGTTTTTACCACAGCAAACCTTGAAAAGCTCTAAGATGAGTGTCTCCAAATCAAGCCAAGTTTCAGTTAGAAATCCTCCACCTTTTCTTATTAGACAAAAATCCACTTATGTAGAACACTCAGTCCCATTCACTTAATACCTTCAGAACATGCATTTAAAAAAAAAAATTAAAAATACTTCAACTTATATCAATCTCAGTTTTCTACCTACCCTATATATAAATGCTAGAGACGCTCAGGTTCCTTTAAAAAATTTTCTTCTTGAGAAAAATAGATCCTTTATTAATACCTCTCAACTTTTGCTCATGTTATAAATAAAAGATGATTATAACTTGTGTCATTTTCAAAAAATATTAAAAGCAAAGTCTATTAAGACAGTGCACTTTATAAAATGTCAAACTGTAAAACTCAAGTTGTCCAGCTGTATCTAAGATATATTAAGCCAAATGGAGTAGGTCAGTACCTGCAAAGTTTCTGGCAATGTCAACTTTGTTCTTTGTAATTTTCTCTGTTGGTTTTTTCCATTACCCACTGTTCAGTTGTTTGTGAAGGCCTCAAAAAGAATAGCTGCTTTCTGTTGACCATTTTTGCTGCTCATCATTGGCCTAGTGTACACCAGAATTGAGGGCTAAAGTTAGTAATTTCTTTTCACAATGCTTTCAAATAATAGCAGAAAGCGATTTCATTTATTTCCTAAGGCTAATCACTTCTTTCCATGGAGAGAAAGTACAGTGAGGAAAGGAGAACTGACAAAAATGCCAATATTCAAACTTTTCTTCTTCAAACCTAGACAATACGAGAGAACAGAAAAGACGGTTCTTCCATTTTGGTGCTAAACCACTATTTTTTTATTTTTTATTTTTCCCTTGATCCAAGAACTGATGCTTAGCCTAGGTCCAGTAGTGTTGAGACTACCCAAGGTAAAGTGTTCTGATTTCTGTCAGAGAGGTTTCCATGCAGTGTCCCCTCATAAGCTGCATTTCAAAGCGACCTGTCTGTTTCTCTAGTTTAAGAAGAACATAACTATCATAGCCTATTTTTTAGGCTCCATTTTAAAAGTTCTACAATGCACAAACCTTAAAACTTAAACAATTAAAAACTATTCTCAATCTCCTCACCTATTACAGACTCATACTATGTCTTTACATTTTAATTCCATAATGAGAATATTAATTCTAACATAGATACAACTATTTAGTCAGATACAGGAATAGTGTATAAGAATCTGTTTTTCCTAGAGAACGCTTACTTTTCATATAGAATGGCTTGGGTTGGAATGGACCTGTGAATTACCTAGTCCAACCCTTCTGCCTTAAGCAGGGACATCTTGCACTAGTAGTTCCCAGGGACCTCTTTATTAACCTTTTTAAAAATAGGTGTGATACTCCCTTTTCTCAAATGACTAGGTACTTCAGCTGATTGCCATGGCTTTTCAAATACAGTGGAAAGTGGCTTAACAACTACATCAACCAACTCCCTCAGGACACTGGGATGTATCTCTTCAAAGTTATTTAGATTTCCTATTTGGACAACAGAGAGCAAGTTCATGCTGCACTAGTTTTATCAATACGAAATTAAAGATCTTTTTCAATGTTACATTTGCTGACTTTTCTGCTGAGTGTTAAAAAGTATATAAATAAATACTTGCTATTTAGTAAGGCGACATCTATCTGTTACCCACCTTGTAGAGAGGGATACAAACAAGCATCTGAAACTGTTGTACGGTTAGCATAGAGCATCTTCTGCATAATCAACATTTAAACCTTTAACATTTCCCTGCTGAAACCTTCACAAGCTTTTACTTTGACTTCTCTGGAAAAGGACATGTTATTCACCATATATAATGTATGATATGAGGCATCATCTTGAGGGCCTGGGATTTTTATTTGATTTTGGTTTTAAGTTCTTTGAGGTTAAGATCATTGATCTGAATATGAAATAGGCATGTACTAATTTATACCCATTCCCTGAACATGACACAATGTTCTCTCCATCTCAGTCTGAAAATATTGTGCAATACTAACAACTTGAACAATGAAAACATGAACAAAATAGTAACTTAAGCCTTCAAATAACACAATAGAGACTTTTTAAAAAAAATATTTTCAGCATCTTGTTTGCTTCTTTCTTTTCTTCCCTTTATCTTCATATAGACCATGCTTAATTTCTTTAGCTAAACATGACAGTGTTTAAAAAGGCTTACAAATATATTCTGGCAGTGTTTCTAAGCTGTCTCATGTCACTAAAGTTTGGAAATTTCAAAAGAAAAATACACAAGGAAAGAAGAAAATTTAAAAGAAATGAGATTCTAAATCTGATTTCCAGATCAAAAAATTGTATGCATGTTCAATTTTCATTTTTGCTTTTAGTTCTTAATACTTTTTAAATTATCCTGATAACTGCTTTAGATTTGGATATGCTGCTGTATGGCATAGCAAGGGATACATGGAATGTAAAAAAGTAAATTAGGAGATGAGTAATTTTATGTTTCCATCTCATAGCTCCCTTTTACAATCAGAATTTACTTACAAATAATTAGAAGACACAACACATTAGGACTCAACCAAACAAAAGGTTTATCTTCACCATGAAATTGTATATTCTGTGTAAGTACGGAGCAAGTCTCTGTTTTTCCATGTTTTGTATCTGGCGGGATACACACAATACACACTGTTCTCTAAGTTTCTTCAGTCACTTAGCCCACATTAGTCCAAATCAAACAAAAAGAACTACACTGATGATGGTTTTTACTGACTGAACTACATCATTGATAAGCCAGTCTCTAAGTGCTTCCACAGAACATGTGACTTGTTGCACCTGGACTTCATGGAGCACAGAGGGAGAACAGTTTTGCCATCAATAGATTTGATGAAAGAAATATATATATATTCATTCTTCATTGTTGAGAACAAGGGATGATTTTATGCAGCCCCAAAGCTTATTTTAACAATTAATCTATTACCATTAGCAGTTTTTCTTAGAGTGGTTTTAGGTCCACCAACAAATCAAGACCATTGCACAGCTGAGGAAAAACTCTTGGCGAGTTCAGATTCAACATTCCTGACCAAGCTCTGAACTACTGTGCACATCAGAGTAGCAGTATTTTACCCTGTGTCATATCTGAGCACTTTTACATCCTGCTAGCTTAAACGAAAGGCAATTAAAAACAACCTTAAGTATATTTCATCGAATCATTGTATAAATACTGGCATAATGCTACAAAGCACTACATGACAGTCATATGACAAGGTACTTTGTTGTTATTAGGAGTTGCTCCCACTCCCCTAAATCTTAACCTACACACAAAACCTCAGAAAAACTGAATTAGTCAATTAACAACCTATCTCTTAACACATATTCAGCTCCCTTTCTGTTACCACAGTTTTCATCATGTGTACTACAGAACCTTGTTGCCCATCTTGGAGCATAGACCTGACATTTCAATAATTGTTTTGTGATAAATGGCTAGCACAATGGAAGCACTATTTCATGACCACCACTGTTAGCTGCAAAACTAATTTCTCAAGTTAGCTTGTTATTCATCATAAGCTATTCAATGAAGACATATTTCTCCAGTAAGTAGAACCAAATCTGTTCAAGACCAAGACTCCTATGACCCCATCATTCGTCATGCCAGCATTCTCCCAGGCTCTGTGTCTTTCTTTAGACCCAGAATTGCCAATAGTACAAAATCAGAAGAAAACCTCATATTCATGTCAGAACACACGTGTCGGTCTGGATTCAAAGGTTATAGTAGATTATTCGAGATCTATATAATGAAACTATTTACCTGAAGGATGGAAAGGTGAATAGCTCTCTTGGTTAAAGTCAAAATTAGAAAAGAAAAAGTGGTACCTATGTTTATTTTAGTTATCAAATGTGAGACAAGTAACCTTAGAAAGAAAAGCTATAATTTCTCAAAAGTTTTTTTAATCCTTGCCAGTTGAAAGGATTTGCTTACTTTCTGACTAACCACAAAGCAATAAAGTTATGGTCTGATTTAGTGAGGAGCATAAAAAAATGGGCAAAATAATCCTTTGGAGATTTATTGTTAATACAACTATTCAATCTAGCTAGCAGCACTTTACATGGTGGTATTACAACTGAACTTTCAGGATGATAACAGCTTTTTAGCATTTCAGAAGCATTGAAGAGTACTCCCTCCATGTATTATTGTACCACTAGTGAAAAACTTTCTTTTTTAATGCTGTGGAAAAGTCAGCTTGAGTAACTTCACTAATACGTATTTGCTAGAACATCTAAAAGCTTTAATGCAGCAGGCTTTACTGAAGTTACAGCTGGCACAGATGTGCACTCTCAACCCTTAGCTAAGGAATAAGGTCATACATTTTTCTTTAGGCTTTCGTCTGGGTGATATCAGTCTGGTAAACTGTATTCTGAGACAGGAACTAAGCCCTTGATGACATCTGTTACCAGTGTGCATACATTCTGTTCAAGCATAGTCTCGTCTTCCCATGAAGGGAAACCAAGTGGAAAGCTACACAATATAAAGTATACTTGCTAATAGTATATAAGCCAGGTAGTTCTTAAAAATGTTCACGGTGATGTCAAAATATTTACTACAGTTCTGTTTGTTTTCACAATTACTAATAATTAGGTTTTCTAGGTGTGTTTGCTATAAATCCTTATTGGTATAATTTATGTGTTGTTTTCTGGTTTTTCTTTTTACTTTTTTCAAATCATTTAATTAACTAACTTCAAACCCAATAGTTTTGCTTTGGTTAAAAAGAATAACAAAAGGGTAAAGTATGCTTTGTTTCATCCTATAGATATCTGATTATCACATTAACAACAAATTGTGAAACTAAAGAAATGAAGGAAATTACTAAAATGTTCACATTCAAGTCTATGAACACAACAAAAAAAAAGAAATTTAAAGAACCCCAGTATTAAAACTATTATCCAGTTACACGTGTAAAAATTAGATGATGAGTTCAATAAAAAAGAACAGATCTCATTTATATATATACATTAATTCCACAATCTCATTTTCATGGTTTTAGTGGGATCTTTCTCAGGCTGTCACTTTAACGGTTCATTACCACTTAGGTACAACAGCACCAGAGAACTGTACTTGGGACTTTTTTTTTGAGAGCGAGATAATTAATGCTTCGAAATCTCAAATGTTTACATTACTTCAAAGCAGAATGATTCATGTGCAACAAATACTAAAAACAAATATTCAGGATGACAGCTCTATGTTGCAGGCATGGACTGTAGCTCATAGATCAGTATTTTATACTTTGAAGTTTTACAGCCAGTTGAAGCCAAAGCAGGGTGCCAGCTGCTCCAGAGAGGGGTGGAACTGCTTTCCCCACCACCTCCAGAAATATGTTCCTGCCCCTTCCCCCACACTGGCATTAAAACCCCACACAGCAAGCCAAATTAAAAAATTGATCTGGCACAAACCTAACCCCCAAAGAACAAGACAAGACACAGTTTTCACTATCAAGGCACTGATCTGGTTCGCTGCATCGCAGCACGAGTCCCAGTGCCAGAACAAGGGAGACAGGAATGTTTGGGGATGCAACAGCAGGGAAGAGCAGTCATGGACCTGCAGCATTACAGTCTCAACAGGCTTGGCTTCTGTTCACATTTCTCGCTTTAGACAAACAGTTTTGAAGTTGGACAAAACCCACTGGCTTTTGTTGGTGAAAAGTCCCGGTTTGGGACTGTTAAATTAATTTCTGCTTGGAGATGAAGAGAAGCTTTAAGATTTACCTTTACAGAAACTGTTTTGAAAGCGCCTCAGACATTTGAAGCACATAATTGTTAGTAAAAGAGAAAAATAAAATATTAACTGAAAACCTAAGCAAAATGTTGATCCTTGAGATCTCTTCCAACCTTAATGATTCTATGACATATATACAAATTTAACATATTTGTTAACATAAATGGCACTTGATTTTACTAATCTGGTTCTTGTATTCCAAGACTAAACAGTGTCGTTAACCTTCTCTTTATTCACTTACCTATTCTGATATTTGATATTAGAAGTTATGTAATAGAAAGTTAGAAATAGAAAGCTAGCTGCAGTTTTTTTTCCCCCACTGCAAAATGTATTTGATATTCCAGAGCAGAGAAAATATAACATGAAAACCAACTATCTTCTAGTGATATACATATTGCTATACTACTGTGCAGATAATGCATAAAGGCTATTTTAATACGGCTGTGTTGCTCAACAACTTCTGATTCTTTAGCCACTGTCTGGTGAACTGTTATTAGTTACGATAAAAACCTATAAATCTCAATTAAGAGAAGCAATGTTGTGAAATATCTTATCATCCAATTTACCTTATGTTTCACTGTGCCTGTGAGACCAACTTCAGTCAATCCCTAAAGGCTTAGTTTAACTGGATCTAGTTGTGGGGTTCAACTATATAGATGAAGACCCACACAATGGGTTCCACTAGTTTTTTGAAAGCAGACAACAGGGAGATGGTTCCAGCATTCAAAAATCATGCAACAGCTTCTAAATGGTCAAGACTCAAAAAACTGGTTATTTGTTCTTTAAGATGAAAATAAATTGGACAGAGACGCAGACTGAGTAAATTAATGGTCTCTGCTGCTTAATTTGCAATATGACACGTTCCTGGAATACACATTTTCAGACTGGCTCTGGTAGGGATGGTGAAACAGAGGCAATCTCATTTACTAAAAACACAAAGAAATGGTTAGTCAGAAAGGGCAGCTTTACTTTTGAGATTAGGGTCTTTTCTATAGCAATCTTTTTGTAACATACTTAAACACAAGAAGGGAGAAGATCAAAAATGGGCAGAGAAGTAGTGATGGAAATAAGAATTTAATTGCTCATGTAATCTTCCATTAAAAATGGCCATTCTTTAAATTAAACATATTATGAACAGGTGGTCTGTCTCAGTCTGGCCACACATCTGGGCAACATCTTCAACACAGTTCTGCAAGACAGTACTTGCCATACTTGCCTCAAGTCATCCTCAGCTAACAAACACACAAGCTCTGCTGCTGTGTGTCAGTGATGAACTCTTTCTGAGAGCGAGCTGTGGTCCCTCAAGGGATCTGGCTAATGTTATGCACCAAGGGAACTGAGAACTGAAAATAGTGTTTCCTTCAAACAGCTATCAACACAAAACAGTCAAAGCAGAGCTAAGGAGCAAATCACAAACAAGGTCCCACAAGCAAGGTTCCTTCCCAGGAGGTTTCTCCTCTGGCACATGTCCTTTCTTTCCCAACAAAGGTCAGCAATATTGCATTATGACAAGGGGGAAAACCACCATTTTGGTGTGTGTAGCAGCTGATAGGCTTCATGTAAAATCTGGAGTCTGTTCAGACAGAGTGTACAAGGGCATATCCACATTAGCTTTTTAGCTCAGATATGGAGCATGCTTTTGAGGTGAATCTCCCAACTGTCCCAGTTCAGCATGCTTTGGTTCACATCATGAATAGATCATGGAGCTCACAAACTGGATTCCCCTCAAATAAGAACTAAGCCAGGAGAACATGCTTAGACATAACCTGATTCATTTTAGCTGCTAATGAACATTCAGCCCACAGTCCAGAATAGAGCTAGTCTGAAGTAAATTTCCTGACAAGTGAGCTGAGTCCTCAGCACCAAATAAACACAAGTCCTCTCCAAAGTCTGTCCTCTCTCTCCCGCACTGTGGCATGCTCTTTGCTGATGCAGGCAAAAATGAAGTATCAATATTCAGATTTTTTCCTGAGTTGGTTTCAAATTTTACCAAATGTTCAAATTACAGGTCACATGTCACATTATGTATAGTAGTCCTCAGCACAGCAGCAGATGTATAAACACAACTGATTGTGCAAATCCAAAATTCAAGCTTTAAAATAAAAATAAGAATGAAAAAAAATCAAGAATTACACAGCACAGCAACAAAATAATGAATCATAGTCCATATTGTACATGTGGTATCTGTAATTCAGTTGTGAAATATTACTTTCAGAAATTTATTATATGCTATTTCTGATGTTTGTAGCTGTCCTACCTGTAATAGCAAAGAGTGAAAATGTACTTTCCATGGGACTCTTCCTCCCTAATGATCTTTTTTTCCAGTGTGGTGGCAACCGTGCACGTACAGATTCTGTTTCCCTTCACTGATAGGAGGGGGTTTTTCCCCCTCCCTTTTAAGCTCTTCCCACAGACTACCACACTGAGCTTTTATAACACTAGTCTAAATCCTGTCCTGTTATTTTCCTGTCCCAGCCTGAATCTCTCCCATTCATCTTGTCACAGTTTAGTTCTCTCATGTCTGTCTTTTGCCACAGAGCCACTTAGCTGTGCAGTCCTGTGTAGAGAAAGCAAAAGCAATCACTCAGTTTTGCAATTCTTTTCCTAGCATTATCCTTATTAAGGATACGTGATAAATGTCTGTGACCATGCACATGCGCATGTGTGTGTATTTCGGCTCATGGGTATTAAAGTGAATCAAATAAAGAAATCATTCAAAACCAGATCAAAACCCTGCATTCAAATTATGTTTGGATAATACAGAATTATAAAATAATTAATTTAACATTAGGACAATATTGCTGTCTGCTTTTCAAAATGCTTCTGAGCGAGTCAAGCATTCTTCTCCTACTTCCAGTTACTCTGTTCTGTACATAATTTCAGAAATGCCACTTAGAGATACACAGAATCACAGATGCGTAGGAGTTGGAAGGGACCTCTAAAGATCATCTAAGTCCAACCCTGCCACTGGAGCAGGATCACCTAGAGCAGGTTGCACAGGACTGCATCTCTGAATATCTCCAGAGAAGGAGACTCCACAGCCTCTCTGGGCAAACCTCTCACTTCCCAAAGTATAATATGTGCCACTCAAATAGGAAAGTCCATGAGTCTAAAAACTTAAGTTCTAAAAAGTGCTGAAATGCACTTCAGGAGGAGTGGGACTGCAGTGATTTCTGCATGGAATCAGAATACAGCTTTTTAGATTCCTTTCTGCCTTCCTACAGAAGGAGGGCAGGGGACAGCATAAAAAGATAAGGTGAAAGAGTTGGACACTATCAGAGCTTAAGGAACTTAAAACTGATGAACTGCAATTGCTTTATAAGCTGCAGAGTTTAAAAGTTATTCTTGCTCATGCACCTTATGAGATCTTATGAGGCTTTCAGGAGTACCAGCTACTTTTTCTTCAGAAATATATGCCTGGGAAGGATTCCCTGGACACTGAATAGATCCTCCACAGTCTCAGGCAATTAAGATATACTTATTTAGTCCAGAATTTTCTGCCACAACATTAACTCTGGGTCAATCCAAATTCCATACATCTACGAGTCACATGAAATATTCCAATGCCATTTAAAAAACATCCCGTATATAGTAAAGAAATCAAACCCCACATAAATATGCTCCTGACACAAGTATCTTAGCAATATCAAGAGTATTGCCAATGTCCTTGTTCTCCAAAACAGCAGGGAATTTGTTAATAAAAGTGTCCTGATGTGTGTAGAAATCAGAAACAGATGGGCTGACCACCTCACCTCAAACTGCCAACCGGTTTCCCTGTGTATTTGCCAGTTAAATTAGACATCATAGAATCATAGAATGGTTTGGGTTGGAAGGGATCACAAAGATCATCTAGTTCCAATCCCCCTGTCATGGGCAGGGACACCCTACACTAGACCAGGCTGCCCAAAGCCCCATCCAATCTGGCCTTCAACACTGCCAGGGATGGGGCAGCCACAACATGTCTGGGCAACCTGTTCCAGTACCTCACAATCCTCACACGGAATAATTTCTTCCTAATATATAATCTAAATCTCCCCTCCTTCATCTTAAGGCCATTACCCCTTGTACTATCACTACATGGCCTTGTAAACAGCCCCTCTCCAGCTTTCCCGTAAGATCCCTTTAGGTATTGGAAGGCTGCAATTAGGTCTCCCCAGAAATCTCTTCTCCCTGGAGATCTCTTCTCCAGGGTGAACAAGCCCAACTCCCTCAGCCTGCCCTCATGGGAGAGGTGCCCCAGCCCTCTGATCAACTTTGTGGCCCTCCTCTGGACTTGCTCCAACAGCTCCATGTCTTTCCTGTACAGGGGAGCCCAGAGCTGGACACAGTACTCCAGGTGGGGTCCCACAAGAGCAGAGTAGAGAGGCAGAGCCAACTCCTTTGACCTGCTGGCCACACTATTTTTGATGCAGCCCAGGACACGGTTGGCTGTCTGGGCTGCAAGCACATATTGCCAGTTCATGTTGAGCTTTTTATCAACCAGCACCCCTAAGTCCTTCCCCTCAGTGCTGCTCTCAATCCATTCTCTGTCTCGTCTGTACTTCTGCTTGGGATTGCCCCGACCCACATGCAGGACCTTGCACTTCATGCAGTTCGCACCAGCCCACCTCTCAAGCCTATCAAGGCAGGAGGATCTGCACCATGATCTTGCCAGGCACAGAGGTGAGACTAACTGGCCTGTAGTTCCCCAGGTCTTTCTTTTTTTCCTTTTTAAAAATGGGGGTTACTTTTCCCCTTTTCCAGTCAGTAGGCTGCCATGACTTCTCAAATATGACAGAGTGTGGCTTGGCCACTTCATCCACCAGTTACCTCAGGACCCGCAGATGCAGCTCATCAGGTCCCATGGACCTCTGCACCTTCAAGTTCCTTAGATATTCTCAAACCTAATCTTCTCCTATAGTGGGTGGCTCTTCATTCTCCCAGTCCCTGAATTTGCATTCTGCAACTTGGCCAGTGTGGCTAGAGCCCTCGCCAGTGAAGACTGAGGCAAAGAAGTTGCCAAGTACCTCAGCCTTCTCCAAATCCCTAGGTCACCTGCTTGATTCCAGAGGGGCCTCACATTTTCCCTCATCTTCCTTTTATCGCTGACGTATTTATAGAAGCTTTTCTTGTTGCCCTTGATGTTCCTGGGCAGATTTAATTCTGTCAGGGCTTTGGCTTTCCTAACCTGATCCCTTGCTGCTCGGGCAGTTTCCGTGTATTGCTCCCAGGCTACCTGCCATTGCTTCCACCCTCTGTAGGCTTCCTTTTTTTTGTCTGACTTTGTCCAGGAGAGCCCTGTTCATCCCTGTAGGCTTCTTGGTGTTTTTGC
>VWZZ01001098.1:0-10939 GCA_013399095.1 Psophia crepitans
GGTGTTAAAGCTTTCAAAAGTTTAGCTTTGAAATGCTGTTTTGTATATGCTGACAGTGCTAATCTGGTTAAAAATAATCTTTTCAACTGGCCCCTGGAAATGTTACGGACTTTTTTCTTCATTTAAAATCCTGAAATTGCCCACAGGTGTCCTTTTGGTTTTTTTTTTCCTCCTGCTATGCCTGCAACTAGCAAGCATGCTTAAAGTAAAATATTCACAGAGACCCACAAATCTAACAACCTTTATCTGCATAATTTTATCTATACAGTATCTGTTATAGTTTCTTGGTGTCTAAACATATGAGTGCCTGCTAAAAAAGGAGTTTGTGAAGAGATTGAAAAATAATTATATAATCAAACCTTTTAGATGGTGGTTTCAAACCGTTAGAGTAGCTAATCCAAAACTTGATTAACATTTTACAAGGAGCATCTTTTTATCTTAATTTTAATCTTTGTTACAACAATGCACAGGTGTCTTCACACATGATTCTGATCGCGGAGTTAAATTGCTATTTTGGTTATGTTTGAGACTCGATTCAAGGAGAGCACCATTTCAGAACATGGTTTAGACATATACTTTATTGAATAGTTACATAGTAGTTAAGTTAAAATTGGGTTAATATACCGGTCAGAGTCTATCTCACCTAACTCCAGACACCAGTAGTTGCATGATCTAATCCAAGTAGCCACCTCCTTATGTAGGCAGTAAAATATAAAAGGGGTAGGGCTATGGGATATATTCTGTCCCCTGTCAGTGAAGTGCAGCCTGAAATGAGTGATGTCCTCTGGTTGTGGATTTAATCAGGAAGCTAAACTCACAAAGTAGGTTAGTAACATGGGCAAGCAATTCCACAGCAGCACAGCACTGAACAGCTCTTTTCCTCACAGTTCCGCTTTTAAACTGAATGAAGGTAGTCAGCTGCACAACATTCTCACCTCTTATTGTCTGATCAAAATAACAATAAAATAAAAAAAAAAAAGAAAAGATCTTGTTGGTCTTTTCATAGATATTTGTCTCCTTGAAGTGACAACAGGTGTCTAATAAATTCCACTGCAAATCATCTTGCTTTTCTAGTTTTGCTTTGCAGAGATGGAAAGATAGAAACGAAGGCAAACCTTAAAACTTATCTCTTGTGAAAGGGAAGCTCTGAAAATTGTAGAGTGCTATCAATACTCACTAACTTCCAGTACAGACTTCAGATTAAAACTGCAGTTTCAGTTTCCCTCAACAGGCAATAGTGAAAAGCTTTGATCTTTCAGTTTTATGAAAACTCCATCTCCAGATTTATGAATCTTTGTTGTTAATTAAAAAGAACAGAAACCACTTCTCTTTACCCTGCCATCATTTTTTTCATTTAGAAAATAAGAAAGAGTTTTAGTACAAGAAATTTTTGGCACATGAAATCAAGATCTGATTTCCGTAAGCGATATAAGATTATATAGACTGACAAGAGCAGAACAATAGTCTTTATAGTATAAATTAGCTATAAGTAATTTTCTGTGTTTTGAAATGTCTGTGCACTTACATGCAGTGCTAATCTGGTTAAGCAGTCTTCTCCAAGTTAAACATTTATTTGTATTTAATGCAGCAAGATGCTACTTTAATAAAACCTTCAAGGATAAAAAGCAAAATCTTCTAAAGCACCAGGTTTTACTAGATAGCTCAGACAAATAGAACAGATGCTTTTGTAACTAAAACATGGAAGACAGTCTGAGGGTACTCCCTTTGCACTGGTACTGGCATAGCAAGGATGCAGCTCTTTGCAATCACTATTTTATTAAATGTCAGAAAGTGTAATGTTAAAGGTGCACATTGAAGGCTCATGTAATGTAGCTTACCTTACACACATAACCTTCACAAAAACATCTTCCAAATTGGCTTGCTAAAAGATTTATGGCATCATGCAAGTTTTACGCCAGTGAGTGCACTAATGGGTTTCCCTGATGAATCCCACAGGAGTCATGCTGTCTGGAAAATACCAAAGTATAGAGCAGCACTTAAGCATCACAACTATAGGCTGGTTGATAGAAAAAGTTCTAGGGCATAGAAGATAAAATATTAAAATATATGAAAGTCTTAAGTCTGAAAGTTTAAAAACCTTTTACATTTTGTGGTACTTAACAAGCATTAAATTTTACATACTAGGGGTCTTAGGAGTGGTATATAACTTACGTGTAATTCAGTTCTGTAAATTTCCACAGTTATAAAAATTATATATATTTCTTGGCAAAGCAAATCATACTTCTAAAAGAATACAACTTAATTAATATAAAGCAATTTAAAATGAAATTATTTTTTAAGCTCCTAAAAGAATTAGGGTCTCACATCTTCACTGATATTCAATAGCAGTAGGGTGTCTTCTTCTAGAGGCTTATAACATTTCCACCTATAATTATCAGGTTCATTGCTAAGAGACTGTCAAAAAGAAGTTGTTGTTTTAAATTAATTTGGATAAAAGTACTATAGTAGAGGAGACACAAAATCAAGCACAAAGATGATGAGGTTTGTTGGAGATGCAGGAGCTCTTATAATTATTAAAAAGAAATCCTATTGTGACACTGAAATCAGGAAATACCATAACTAAATGAGGTCAAGCAAAGAATGAAAAAAAAATTTTCTACACACATGATATTACAATAAGTATCATCCACAATACTTTCTGAAAGAAAACATACAAAAAATAATTGTTTTCAGTTCTTTGATATAGATTTAAGAAAATAGTTTTTTAGATAAAACTTGGTATTACAAATTGGACAGACGCCTTTTACTTTAAAATGCAGTTGTATGGATGTTTTCTCAAATTCTTAATTATTTTAATTCGTTTAATATTATTAACTCTTAAAAGACTTCTAATTTTCCTTTCATTTGGAAAAAAAATAAATCCAAAACATGTGCATAATCTGTGTAACTAGTTGCCAAGATACAGCACTGAGGTCTATGTTACAAGAATTAAAGTGAGATGTGAGATCTACAAAAGACTATTAGAGACCTAAATGGTGTTCTTGGTTGAAAAACACAAGTAACCCCTGTTCTAGTGACCACAGCATGAAAAATAAATCTAGAATTTATTTGTAGGTGCCTAACCTTAGACTTCTGCACGTGCACATTTACGTAATTCTGTTACTGTCAGGAAGTTTGTGTCTGAGTGCTCACCACAGGAGATGAATGGGACAATGAGCATATCCTGGTGCCTATCCTATCCTCCAGGTGAGTGGCCTGAGAAGCAGACCACAAATTTGTTAGGAGACCTTTTTTATCTGTGTGGTACCTATGGTGGTGAATATTTCCTGCATGTTGACCTGCTTTTAAGGGTGAAAACATTTTAGAGCAGACTTTTAAGAGTGTTTCAAGACTGTTTCAGGAACAAAATAAGACGGAGCAGTAAGCAAGGTACTTAGGGACATGGTTTAGTGGGTAATAGGTGGTGGGGGGACAGTTGGACTAGATGATCCTTGAGGTCTCCTCCAACCTTAATGATTCTATGATTCTAAGGGATGGCATAATTCTACAGAACAGCTTGATAACACAGACAATTGCTTTGAGTTTCATCAGTGTTAGACCGAAGTTAATTTTCATTAATTTATTTTTAATTTTAAATAAAATAGGTTTTGTTTTACACTTTTGAAGAGACAAGTTTTTCTTGGACTGCCCTTAAATTTAGAGGTCTTAAAACACAAAGATACCAAGTCAAGAAGGTATCTCAAAGTAACTACCAAGTTTTTTCAACCTGGCAATACTTTAAACGGATAGTTCCTATGCTGATAGACTAAAATTGTTACTTGGTTTACTCTAAACTGCAGTGGTATATTGATAAGGTTACTATGCTAACATAAATTGGTCTTGGAAAATTCCACTAGCTCAGTTCAGGGTTAGTGGAAGGATTAATGAGTTTTATACTTGCATGGCTATGTAAATACTGATGGCTATGCCATGCAAGAATAACTTCTGGTACTACCATTGGATGAATCTGAAGAGGGAGTACCATTATTCTGAATCTGCTGCATACATTTTACGTGTTAGAAGAACTGCAATCACTAGCTTTTACTGGTTGCTCATCCCCTGCTGCACTTCTCTTGTCTGCTTCCAGGACCAAAATGCTTCCCCCACAATATCATAATTTTTTTCACACTTTCATAGAATCATAGAATCATTAAGGTTGGAAGAGACCTCAAGGATCATCATTTATTTCTTTGTTAGAGTTAGATGCAAAAGAAATGCTAGAACAGTGGAGTAATGAAAGGGTTTAATTTCCACACTGCTAGAGTTAAGAAACAAATATCTTTTAGGGGGGGGATTTCAGCACTGTTTCCATGTTCGAAAGCTTTGGGTAATAATCAGTTAAGGACGCAAACTTATCTAAATCTGACAAGAGCTTTGATGTTCACCCTGGAATAATCTTGAGGTGAATAAATTACAGTGCTCTGGCAAATAGATGCATGAGGCTCTTCTGAGTAATGCTAGCTTGAAGTGGTTTAGCTCTTTGCCATTAGAAGCATGCACTAGGTTTCTTACCACATTGTATATGTGAATATTGAAGATAGTTTAAAAGTGTATATAATAAAAGCTATAGTTATTTCCAATCTCTGGGCTAAACTTCATGTTGTTAATCTGGTAATGAGATTCCAGACAAAGCGAAAAACCTCTTCCACAACAGTGGAAGTATGGAAAAAATATCTTTTTAACATTAAGGATTGAATCTTAAAAGTTTTAAATTTATCTTGTAAGAATATTTTAAATTATTAAAAGAATTTAAATATTTTTGGGTTAAGTTCTGATTTTTTTTGATGAAATACTTTGTATATACAGCGACACACACACATATATATGTGCATGTATGCATGCATGTATGATGAATCTAGAAGCTGTGATCACATATGGTTATCAAAACCAGATTGGCAGTATGTACAAAAGAACATAAATTTTATGATTTTAAATTTGTTTTAGATTTATTCCTCTCTTCCACCACTAATTCTCATGATAAAAATGCAGTGGACAAGTATGATATTTTATTTAGATTGTAGACTTTCTGCAGTTTCTCTTGGCCCTATGTAGATTTTGGTGTCCAGACCCACTATTCACTTAATCATATCATACCGCACTTAATTCATACAGACCTTGGACAAAGAATAGGAGCCCACAGACCTCCTGAAGACTACCTGCCCCAAAACCCGTAAGAGTGAATTTTATCTAATTGGTTGAATAGGGCCTAATTTTCTCTGTAGCTTTTCAGCGTAACCCCTGAAGTTGGAAACACAGAAATGAGGAAGGAGAAGTGGGCTGTGGTCAGGTTGGAACAGATGGGGAATGATTTGGTTCTGGAGGTACACCAACAAAATCTTCTTCCTCCATGCCACTGTGAATTTGAAGGTAATGATATGGCTAGCTTGAATGCTTATGTGTACTGGTTGCAGGTGTCCAGATTTTGGCGACAGAGGTTACAGGGCTGACTTCTGCAAGAAGTGTCTGGGGCTGCCCTGACCAGATGGTTCCAGCCAGCTCCACAGATCCATGTCTGAACCCAGAAGACAATCTAGTGGAGCCTCTGGGAAAAAGTGAATAAGAAAGGTCAAAACACTGCACAACAGAGAAAGAGAAACAAAAAGAGTAAGAAGCAGCAGCACAAATACGGCGGGCAGAGAAGGAGGAGGAACACTCTGCTCTGTGGCAGAGTAGTTAACTGCAGCCTGGCAGAGTAGATGGATGTTTTCTGAAGGAACTGCAACCCATGGAGACCCCACATCAGAGCAGGGGAAAAGTGTGAGTAGGGTGGAGAGATAGAGAAATAAAATTCTATGTACCAACCATAACTCCCCAACTCCATTCCTCCTGTTAGATTTGGAGAATATTGGGGAGTGTGTAGAAGGTTTAGAAGTGAAGGACTGAAGTTGAACCTGGGAAAGGTTCAATTGCTAGTACATTAAATTAATCTTCCCCAAAGTCAAGTCTGTTTTACTCACAAAAGAGATTGGTAAGTGATTTCTCTGTCTTTATCTTGACCCATAATCTTTCTAGTCCTACTTTTTCTCCTCCTGAGGAGTGGTAGTGAATGAGCACCTGCGTCTGTATTTGGGTGTGTCTTGGTTTCAGCTGAGAGAGAGTTAATTTTCTTCACAGCAGCCAGTATGGGGCTGTGTTTTGGGTTTGTGCTGGAAGCAGTGCTGATAGTGCAGAGATGTTTTTGTTGTTGCTGAGTGATGCTTACACAGAGCCAAGACCTTTTCTGCTTCTTGCACCGCCCCGCCGGCGGTATGGCGGGGGGTGCACGGGGAGTTGGGAGGGGACAGACAGGGCAGCTGACTCCAACTGACCAAAGGGATATTCCATACCATACGACGTCATGCTCGGTTTATAAGGGGCTTGGGGAAGAGCAAGAGCCAGCTGGGGTAAAACCATGACAGTCCCTTTTGTCACCCAGCATGGGCCTTGAAGGTTTTGAGATAACAACTGATTTGGAATGTACTAGATTGAAGTTATAGCTGTTATTGCTGTTTAGCTATTAATTAGAAGGCTCCTGTGCTTACCATGGGGTTTGCTTGCCTTATTGTATTATAGAGTTTAGTGCTCGTTAGTTGCTGCTTTTTGCTCTCGCTGCTCACTGTACTGCTGCACTGTTGATCATCTGACTGCGCTGTGCCTGGGAACAGTCTGATANTACTGCTGCACTGTTGATCATCTGACTGCGCTGTGCCTGGGAACAGTCTGATAACAGCCATGGGGATGTGCCTGGGCTGGCCGATGGCCAGGGCATCGCTGCTGTGTCTGTGCTGCTGCAGTGACAGGCTGGAGCTCCAGTGTGCACTAGAGTCTCAGGGACTGTGACCCGTGGATGAGCCCACGTGGGAGCAGGACACCCCAAAGCCTCTGTGGCTGTGGTTGTATCGGTGCCACAGCAGGTATATCTCTGGAGGGACTGTGAGTCAAGGATAAGTCCAAGCTGGAGAAGGTACACCTTGAAGCATTAGTGGCTGTGCATGGGGTCATGGTGGAACTACTCAAAGTGTGTGGCCACGGAGGAGCCCATGATAGGGCAAGCTTATTTCTGAAGGGACTGAAGTGACTGCGACTGTGGGCAAGGCCATGCTGAAGCAAGTATATCTATGAAGGCATTGTGACCCACGGAGAAGGCCATGCTGTAAAAGGTGCACCTCAAAGCAACTGTGGCTGCGGATAAGTCTGTGCCACAGCAGGTGTGCCCCTGAAGAAACTGTGGTTGATGGATAAGGTTCCACTGGGAGCAGGCACACCTCTAAGGGAATATAGTCTGTGGACAAGTCCAAGCCGGAGCAGGGGCGAGGGGAGGTGTTCATTGCAATGGTAAACTTGATGGTCTGACTCGAAGGGACCAGGGGTGGAGACTGTAATGGAAATACCTTNNNACGACATCTCCTGTCCTGAGTGACCACCATGGTGGATGGAGCCCAAGGTTATGGACTGAGTGAACTCAATGGACAATTTGTGGATGTTTTATGGACGTTTTGAAAGGGTGATCCATAGATTAAGGGAATGATATTATTATATTATATTATATTATATTGTAGTATATTGTATTGTATTGTATTATATTATATTATATTACATTACATTACTTTATATTAAAGGATGAAAAGGATCATGGTGGTTAATGAGGATGTATTGGATTGTGTAGGACCTGAGCATGATGTAAATGGTATGGAATAAGGGGTGGATAAAAATTAACTCTCTCTCAGCTGAAACCAGGACAGGGTGTTAGCCAAGGCTAACCCTCCACACTGAAAAAATTGTGAGTTTCTGGTAATTGGTCAGGAAGAAGAAGGTGGAAAAACTTTGTCTGAGCAGAGCTGGGGGTGTAGAAAGCGGAATAGCAGTGCCATGAATGTAGCACTGGCTGACAAGACATGTCAGTTGCTGAGTTGAGTCATACAAGGTTGATGTGTATCATCTCGGGTTTCAATGCAGTAGGCTTATCTAATCATCATAAACTGTTAAGCAATATCAGCAATGGACAAGATTTAATAAACAGTGAAATTACCTTATCAATAGCTTGGACTTATCCAAAGACTGTAGTCCCTTAGAGGTGTACCTGCTACCAGTGGAACGTTATCTGTGAGCCACATTCTCTTCAGCAGTATACCTGCTGTGAATAGAATAGAATAGAATAGAATAGAATAGAATAGAATAGAATAGAATAGAATAGAATAGAATTCTACTCTATTAGAATTATTAGACTGTGGCATAGACTTATCCACAGCCACAGCTGCTTTGAGTTGCATGTGTTCCAGCATAGCCTCCTCCATAAGCTGCAATGCTTTCAGAGATATACCTGTTCCAACATGGCATTACCCATAGCCTGGGTAAGCGGAAGTAAGCAAAGGTAAAAGTGAAGCCAAATAGGTTTTCCTTGAGAAACTTCTATTGCCACCCAGCTTCACTGTGTATGCAATGAACTGAGTCTTTGAATACACTATTCATTTGGCTTAATATTAACATCTCACACTTTGGTCATACTGAGTACGTCCACCCATCCATCACCATGGGATGTCTCTAAGCAACACAGACTCCTCCACTACAGTTTTCATTGAGTCCATCATACAATGTTTCTCATTATTGTGACTAAATAAATGTATCTGAATGTTTTGCACATGACATCTGCCTGCATAAGTAGTATTCCCATTATGAAAGACAATTTATATAAGCTGAACACAGGCCTTGTCTATATATTTATTAAAGGAAAGATACGGATAAGATTCTTATACATTTATCCTTGTATCTGCATACTTTGATTCCCTGAAGTCCACTTCTGAAAATTTATAGATAGCAGAAGTATTTCAGAGATTGCTCAAACTCATACTGGCTTTCTGTTTACTAATTTTATTTTTAGATTTCAGCTTCCCTATACCTGTACTGACACACTCATGATATTCTATTCACAATAGATGCAGATTTCAGCATGAAAACTTGCAGGATGTAGATACACAGAGAAATATACATGATTCTTAAAAAATACTGAGTTTATAGTATTTACATTTATGGAAGTTTTAATTACATCTACAACATCTAATCATAATTCAGATAAAAAGTGTTCAAATTCTTATGGTTTCAAACAGTATGGTTGTTTAAATTCAACACGTTTAAAGAATTAAGTTTTCTGTACCACAGCAGTACTTAATGAACAATATTTCAAAACAACTGTAGATCACCCAAGCTCTGAAAGGCAGTTTCTCTCCTCAGATGTACTCTGAGGGACAGCAATATTTTCTAAATACTGCTAAAAGTACCAACATCAATGAAGCAAAAGAAGATCTATGGAAAAGAGATGAAACTTAAGCCCCAGGAGTCAATATAAACATATGGGTGCGAAGCACTGCCTTTTTTTGAAATTAAGCACATCCCAGTGAACACGAAGGCATTTCAAATTGTGGTGCAGTATGATACAGTTATTTGTTTGGAAGATATCCAAGGTGAAAGAATATTAAGGCTGAAGTACAAAGTCATATTTGGGATGGTTGTTGAATTGTTTGTGGTTTAACATATTGCAATTATGCATATATTTTTCCTGTTTATTCCTGTTGTTTGTTGTTCATGCAAAAAGGATTTTTTTTTTTTTGAGTCAGATATAAATCCCACAGGAAGAATCTAAATGTTTATCCTACTATAATTTTATTCAGTATGCTTGATAATGTAAAAAAGAAGTCTTTCATCAAAAATAGAATAAAATATAAAAAACAGTGCTGAGAAGAGCTGTAGCACCTTGGGGAGACAAACTGCCTGTTCACCCTGAACATCATTAAAAATACAAAAGGCTGATATAGAATCCATTGTGTAGAATTATTATAGGTATCTCTGAAGTTTCATAAATAGTTGAAAAAGTGAAACGTTTAAAGTTAGATTACAGAAAGGAAAAAAACCCAACACTTCTCCAGGAAATGTTGTCTCATTTACAAACTCAACAGACTAACTATCAAAACAATGGTATATACAAAATAATACAAAATAGAAAGAGCTCTGGTTATATTATACTGTACATGATGTTCTTCATTGATTGAAGACATAAATTCAGCTTTTACCTTTGGGCTTCAATACCACTGAAATAAAAACTCTTGTCTCCCACTCACGAATCTTTAAACACAAATTCCTTTGATTAATATATCAATAGACCTATGAGTGCTGAAAACACCACACTGCAGCTGTCAAGAGATTCTAAATGTGAGCATTAACCAAAATAGTATCTAGGTGAATTTTACTGATATTCAACTATTTGAGTACACTGATAAAATAGAGTTAAAAATGTCTTCATTTTTTGAGTTATTTAAGGGGCTACCTGACTCTACGTGTTTCAAGTACTTACATGTAAAACTGATGTGCTTCTGTATGTGCACAAGATGGGGAACCAAAACTTGATGTGTTATAAATGCTCATGTACTATACTGCATGGTGTACACAGTTATACAGGTAAATACTTTTCTTTGCTAATTCAGGAAGAGTTTAGGCAACATGATAGTGTTAGAATCATAGAATCATAGAATGGTTTGGGTTGGAGGGGACTACAAGAATCATCTAGTTCCAACCCCCCTGTCAGGGTCAGGGACAACCTACACTAGACCAGATTGCCCAAAGCCCCATCCAACCTGGCCTTGAACACTTCCAGGGATGGGGCCTCCACAACTTCTCTGGGCAACCTATGCCAGTGCCTCACCACCCTCACAGTAAAGTATTTCTTCCTAATGTCCAATCTAAATCTCCCCTCTGTCGTGGTTTTACTCCAGCCGTTGGCTGGGCACCACATAAACACTTGCTCCGTCCCCCTCATCAGGAAAGGGAAGAGAATCAGAAGAGTGAAAGTGAGAAAAACTCGTGGGTTCAGATGCAAGAATTTAATAAGTGAAGCAAAAGCCGCGTGCACAAGCAAAGCAAAACAAGGAATTAATTCCCCACTCCCCATGGCAGGCAGGGGTTCAGCCAT
>VWZZ01001098.1:11310-25396 GCA_013399095.1 Psophia crepitans
CCCTCTGATCAACTTTGTGGCCCTCCTCCGCACTTGCTCCAGCAGCTCCATGTCTTTCCTGTACTGAGGATTCCAGAGCTGGACGCAGTACTCCAGGTGGGGGTCTCACAAGAGCAGAGTAAAGGGAGAGAATCACCTCCCTCAACCTGCCAGCACACACTGCCGGCTCATGTTGAGTTTTTCATCAACCAGTACCCCCAAGTCCTTCTCCTCAGGGCTGCTCTTGATCCATTCTCCACCCAGTCTGTAGTTATGCTTGGAATTGCACCAACCCATGTGTAGGACCTTGCACTTGGCCTTGCTGAACTTCACACGAGCCCACCTTTCCAGCCTGTCAAGGTCCCTCTCGATGGCATCCCTTCCCTCCAGTCTGTCGACTGCATCACACAGTTTGGTGTCATCAGCAAACTTGCTGAAGGTGCACTCAATCCCACTGTCCATGTTGCTGACAAAGATGTTAAACAGTGCCAGTCCCAGTGCCGACCCCTGAGGAACACCACTTGTCAGTGATGTCCACTTGGACATCGAGCCGTTGATCACAACTCTCTGAGTGTGGCCATCCAGCCAATTCCTTATCCACCGAGTGGTGTGTCCATCAAATCCATGTCTCTCCAGTTTAGAGACAAGGATGTCATGTGGGACACTGTCAAATGCTTTGCATAAGTCCAGGTAAACGATGTCAGTTGCCCTTCCTTTGTCCACTGTTCTTGCATCACTGATGTAGAAGCAATAATGGAGATGGTTAATACTGGTTTGGATGTTGTTTTCATGTTGTTAAAAATAGGGAGGTTGCATAAACTAATTGCTGGCTTCACCATTTCTTTGTATTCAGATAAAGAAAAAAAACACAGCAGGCATTTAAGTGC
Organism: Psophia crepitans; assembly: GCA_013399095.1. NCBI lineage: Eukaryota > Metazoa > Chordata > Aves > Gruiformes > Psophiidae > Psophia > Psophia crepitans. Next base: position 12,177 of record VWZZ01001098.1, read on the forward strand.
TTGTGTTCCTTATACAGTCATGGAAGAAAAGCATGAGCCTTAAGGCTTTCAAGGGGAGATCCTATCTGGCTAATTGAGTGAGACTCTCTGGGAGACTTCAGAATCACTTACTGATCCCAGCTGACCATATAAAGAATAAGCACTTTACCTGAGGCATCTAATAAAAAACCTAGGCACAGGAATATGCCTGAACAGGAATTTCAGTAAGTACTTCCATCAATGCAGGGTACCGAAATACCAATTTCCCATCTAAAGCAAGTAATTTGTGTTGTCAACAGTGCATGCATTTTATCAGCTGGCCTAATGTTCGTAGGACTTGCACGGAAAGTAGGACATCTAGATTTTAGATCTTTTTCAGCACAGGTTGAGACAGTAGAGTTCCCACACCCCAAGAAAATTGCTTCTGGTTTTAGTTTCCTTTCTGGATTAGATTCCTTAAAATGTAATGTCTTGAGTTGCTGTCTAGGTCATTAGAACATAATGACATATTACACTGACTTAATTAAGTATAAACTTCTACACTTTATGTCCCAGTTTATGACACTTAATGTTTCCACCCCATTTCCTCAGTCCATTACATGCTCAGTCCAGTAATCCTTCTGACTCAGGTACATGTACATTTCAAGGGTTTAAGCTGTGGCTAACCCTAAAAAAAAATATATACTACTTATTTGCTAAAAATCAGAAAAGTGTAACATCTAATTCTTTCAATTTTCCCTATGCTCTTTCCGTAAGTGAATGTCAGTGGTCACTCTCAGTGATAAGAAATGGAGTTAGGAGGAAATCTAGTCTCAACCACTGTGACTCTTCCTATGTCTTCAAGTAGAGAATAGTTTTTCAGGAAGCATATTTAAGTCCTGAGAGGCAAAAACATGTATTATATGCAAGACAGCAAATAACAGAAAAAATAAAAGCATTTATATTGCAATTTCTTTCTATAACCCATAAATACCTATCCTTGTCTTCTGTTTATTTCCACTGACGCATTATTGCTGCTGCTTTCATCCTTTTCATGCACAAACAATTCATGTTCAATTTAAATATGTAGTTGATGTGTTCATACCCTTTTTTATACAGAAACCTGTTTTCTTAAACCTGCCAAAATAAGTAAAATTTGCTGGCGAATTTTCTTCTCCCTTTTCATAAAAGAACAGAATAGAATCCATCTGGATATCACTGATTTAAAGGGATCACATATAAATCCTCTACCACAAGAAATGTGAAAGAAATCTCTTTTTCAATGTATATTTCTTGTGTGCACTTATGCAGTGGTAACAATTTAAAAATCAAGTGTTTTGAAATATATACCATATGCGTTTCTTTCCAGTTTCTGTACAGTATTGCTGGAAAATACTGTTAAACTAGTATATGCATTTTGAGGGAAAAAAGTTTACTGTACTCATGCAAATTCTAATTACTATAGTAAAATCATTTAAATGTGGAAGGGTCATTTGAAAGGGCACTCTTTCTAAAATTTCTGTCTTTACTTCCCCACGTAGTATTTACCTTATTATATGGCTGGTTTCAAAAACTGTATGACTTAATTTCCTTCTCTCACACAGATCCCTTTATAAGTTGGTAGAGGGCAACCCCCCATTCTAATGATACTGACTTTTTTCCCTATCCCTTTTGTTCTCCTGGGATGAATAGGTAAGAACAACAATATATGCCCTGGCTTTTGAGCCGAAGAGATCTGAAAAGCAACCTGTGTGAGTCAATCTATTGTTACTCATCATTCTACAAAAATAAGACAACATTAAACTACAGACTAGAAGCATACTTATGGGTCATTTGCTGCAAAACAACTTCCTATCTCATGATAGACATAATTGTGTGTTTATATTTTAACGTTGTATAAGGAGTAGTATTAAAGAATCCGCACCAAATTTTCATCAGAAGGTGAGAAAGTAGAGCTGAGAAGGTAGTCCAGATAAGTGGACTGAAAGTTTCCTTTGCACTCTCACTGGAATGGGAGATTTTAAAATTACATGACCAATTAACTTAACAAAGAAAAAACAAAACAAAAAAGAAAACAAAACTAAAAAATCCCAAAGATCCTTGAAAGAAAACCTATTATCCCTACACACACACTCATGTACACTTCAGACTGCTCATTTTTGGCATCCAAGTTTTACTTACCTTTTGTGTTTTGCATATCATTTCTGAGAGGAGAGGAGAGGAGAGGAGAGGAAGGACATATCTCATCTACGTGGATATCAGTAAGCTGCTTGTTATGAGAAATTACTAGTGACAACAGTAACTGAGGGCTGTAAAACGCTGGAGGAAAGCAAGGAACAGTTTTGAAAGCCAGTAAATGTAATCTGAAAGGAGCATAGTTTGACTTCAACCACCTCAGGACAAGTTTGCTTAATCACAGAATGAATTGATATCTTCACAAATGAAAAATAGAAATTTTGATAAAATCTGCTGGTGACACCTTCAAGATTTTTATCAACACAGACATGACAAACATCACACCAAAAGCTGGTTAAAAATAAGAATCACAGATAGGGACTGAAATAAAATAAGTTAGCACAAAATGCACCATTTGGANGTAGGGTGGGCAGAGAGGAAGAGGACCTTTTTGAAGTATCTGTTCGTCTTGAACAACATATTCAATCTTCATGAACAACATAATGATACTCAAGTATTATATCACAAGGGATTTAATTTAAGAGCATTTTTACCGAAGACTTCAGTGTAGAGTATTTCTAAAATATTTCTGAATAACATAGAGAATTTTATATCATCTTTCTTAGTAGATGCATAACAACATGTTACTGTGATAATGATACTTCTCAATTTGATTTTTTTCCTATCCTTCTTTCTCTTGCGGCACTGGACACATCTGAGAAAGTGATGCAGTTAAAACTTTCCAGTGATGGCAGAATCAAAAAATACTCTGTTTCTCAGCTTTCATTATTTCATCAACCTTTACAGAAATAATTAAATAAATAAATACATTTTAAAAAAAAATCTATACTGTTAAAGTAACCCATTGCTTTGCTTATGAGAGTTCTCTTAAGGATAAAAATTCTGATTACGTACAATGAACCTTGCCTTTAAATTCAGTTGATATGGAAAAAAAAACATACGAAAACCAAAAGGAAATAAATACTGTCCTTTTCCAATACCACTATTCACAATATTGCATTCAAATATACGAAGCAGCCATGTGTTCTGAGTGAAAGAAATCTTTTTTTTTTTCTTTTTTTTTTCTATAGAAGTCCTTCAGCATAATGACAGAAGTACACAAGTGTGATAACATCAATGTTTAAAGTCTGTTGTATTGGTGAGTTGTGTCCTCTGGAGATGCACATTCAAACATAGCTTCAGGTCACAGAGATAATGAATTAGATCATTTCACTTTGATTCACAGTAAATACTAGACTTACATTAAAGACAAACCACACAGTTTGCCAGAAAAAATGAAAGATTATCAGATGAGATTGAGGTCGATTGTTTAAACTGCAAAATAAACTTCACAGTATTACTTCAGGTACCTCACACCAGAACTTTACTGTTTTTTCAGGAATTCCTATATCAAAAGGAAAGTACAAAGAAAGTGATAAATGTATATATATATCATATAAATATGTATTAGAGATTCAAAAAGTTTTAGATGCTGCTGTTGCAGTTTAGAACTGCAAGGACCATTATTATTAACCATTATAACAACTCTGAATAATAAGGTCTTTCTGATTAGCTATTCTAAAGTTCTTACAATATTTTGATAAATCTTTTTATATAAGTTAGTTATATCTGAAAAAGAATACAGAGTCCACCATTCAAAATTAACATGGATTTTCATAGGCAAGAAATGAGAAACACTGTATTATGTAATTTTTTTGAAAATCCATTTTCTTACAATTACGGATAACTGAAATATGGCAGAAAAAAATCAGAGGAAATTATTGATTATAAATATATCAGTATATAATAATACTGGTATCTTTCATCACACTTGTATGAATTGTATTATTTAATTTAGATATAGTAAAAATTCTGTAAAAGGCAGGCTTGCCCAAATATTCTATTGCTAAAAGTTTTCTCTCTTTAACTGTCCTTAACTATATAATTACTGGCTCTCCTGATCTAGAATTTAAGATACTTTTGTTTGTTTGTTTGTTTTAAATAAGGAGAAAGGTTATTGTTGAAGTTTTATAGTACAGTGGGTCAGCACGTAAACTTCACCACGCTTTTTAACTATTAGTATTGCAGCTATAAGTCTCCATTCCATTTCACAAATTTCATGTATTTGTCAAACACTACATTCTGATTTTAGGGTCATCAAGAACCAATTATTGACAGTTTGTCTGTTGACAGGGTTCTTTTTTTTTTCCTTTTCACTGCTGGTCTCAAGCAATTGCAATGATTTTGAATATGGACAACAAATCTGCAGTCTATGCCTCACAGTGAAAATGTGGTGCAGAGGTTGCTACACAAGCACCAAAAAATTCAATTTAGAACTAAATATAAAAGAATCTTCCATGACATAGATAAAGACGACAATGATATTCTCGATTTTTTTCCCCTTCAATGCTGGTGTGAGAAATCACTGCTTCTGTCTCATGTCAATATGAAAGGAGGTTAGTTGTTTTTTATGATTTGTTGGTTTTGCCTTGTCTTGTTACTTTCCTTGCTGCTGCTACTGCATCTATCTAGTGCAATACTCCACACTAGCATGAAAAATACCAGTCATGGTAACTTATAGGCCAATTCTAGATGATTCTATATTCAGTGTTATCATAAATATCACTCAATAGCTGGAACAAATTTGACTATAAGAATAAAGGTAGGAAAGAATTCTTAAAGAAAGTTTGCCTTTACAACTTAATCTCTACAAGTCTACTCAGCACGATCTATCTTAATTTGTAACTTGATCAATAGCATCAAGACACTGCTATGCTGCAATACCATCCAGAAGATGGAGAGACAGACAGCAACTGCGTGAATTTAATAATTATAATTTAATTCCCTTTATTTGAACATCTGCTTTACAAAAAAAGGGAGAACTTGGAGGCTGTGTTTTATAAATTATCCAAACAAGAAATGATTGACTTAATTATAAATGTATTTTTTACTTTTATTAATATAGTTATACAAAATGACATGCAGCTGAATAATGCCCTGTCAATGCTGAACCTTTTAAAAAGTTTACTTATTTTCAAACTTTCCTCCCTCTTAGACTAAGATGCCATTAAATATCTCCTTAACAAGACCTGTGTGCAATCTAGATCTTAAAATCATCGAATCGTTCAGTTTGGAAAGGACCTTTAACATCATTAAGTCCAAATGACAACCTAACACTGGTAAGTCTATGACTAAACCCTTTCCCTAAGCACCACACCTACGTGTCCAGGGATGGTGACTCAACCACATCCCTGGGCAGCCTGTTCCAGTGCTTAATAACCCTTTCAGTGAAGAAAGTTTTCCTTATATCCAATCTAAACCACGCCTGGCACAATTTGAGGCCATTTCATCTTGTCCTATCACTTCTTACTTGGGAGAAGAGACCAACACCCACATGGCTACAACCTCCTTTCAGATAGTTGTAGAGAGCGATAAGCTCTCCCCTCAGCCTCCTTTTCTCCAGGCTAAACAATCCCAGTTCCCTCAGCCACTCCTCATAAGACCTGTGCTCCAGCCCCTTCACCAGTTTTGTTGCCCTTCTCTGGATATGCTCCAGCACCTCCATGTCTTTCCTGTAGTGAGGGGCTCAAAACTCGACACAGTACTCGAGGTGCAGCCTCACCAGTGCTGAGTACAGCAGGATGATCACTGCCCTAGTCCTGCTGGCCATGCTCCTTCTGGTACAAGCCGGGATGCTGTTGGCCTTCTTGGCCACCTGGGCACGCTGCTGGCTCATATTCAGCTGGCTATCAAACAACACCCCCAGATCCTTTTCCACCAGGCAGATTTCCAATCACTCTTCCCAAAGCCTGTAGTGCTGCCTGGGGTTGTTGTGACCCAAATGCAGGACCTGGCACTTAGCCTTGTTGAAGCTTGTAGAGTTGGCCTTGGCCCATCGATCCAGATGCCACAATAGACATTTTGCATAGTGGAATAAAACATAAAAAGACTCTGTCAAATCTGATTCCACTGAAATTTGTTCATCCTTTAACTCCATATATAGAATAACTATCTGTTTTTCTAATCACTGCTGAAGATAAATATTTTTGTGTTTTCTCTGCTGGAGAGTAATAATTCAATTGTATCTAGTTAGTTAAACTTTGTAGAACTCTTTAAAAATCTATTTCAATTAATCATTTACATTAGAAGTTATGCTTATTTTATGTTTGTTAAATATAAGTGTTGCTGTACAATTTCATCTTTCTTGTCTAAGAACAGAGTTGTAAATTGTTCTGTGTACATTCTGGCATTTATTAAAGCTTTTTTTTTTTTCTCTTTTACTTAGCTCTGTTTTTTTTTTCTTTTTCCCTTCTCATGTTGTTTTTCTTTTTCTATAGTAAAAATGTTCCACAATTCCTTCTGTACAAAATGTTCCCAGCATTTGAAAATCACTTGAACTGATGGAAATTCAGGTGTTGAGAGGTGAGAAAATTACAAGCCACCAATGAAATTTAAACTTAGAAATTGAATATTTCTTAGTGTCATCATTATATGAAATAAATACTAGCTTAATAAGAATAGAATAGAATAGAATCATTAAGGTTGGAAGTGACCTCAAGGATCATCTAGTCCAACCATCCCCCCACCACCTATTACCCACTAAACTACGTCCCTAAGTACCACATCTAACCCTTCCTTAAACACCCTCAGGGATGGTGACTCCACCACCTCCCTGGGCAACCCCTTCCAATGCCCGACTACCCTTTCCAAGAAGAAATTTCTCCTAATCTCCAACCTGAACCTTCCCTGGTGCAACTTGCAGCCACTTCCCCTAGTCCTGTCACTAGTTATCTGCGAGAAGAGGCCAGTCCCCAGCTCGCCACAACTCCCTTTCAGGTAGTTGTAGAGGGCAATAAGGTCTGCCCTGAGCCTCCTCTTCTCCAGACTAGACAAGCCCAGTTCCTTCAGTCGCTCCTCATAAGACCTGTGCTCCAGACCCTTCACCAGTTTCGTTGCCCTTCTCTGGACACGTTCCAGGGCTTCGATGTCTCTCTTGTAGTGAGGGGCCCAAAACTGGACACAGTACTCGAGGTGCGGCCTCACCAGGGCTGAGTACAGGGGGACAATCACCTCCCTGCTCCTGCTGGCTACACTATTCCTGATACAGGCCAGGATGCCGTTGGCCTTCTTGGCCACCTGGGCATACTGCCGGCTCATGTCCAGGCTCATGTCCAGGCGAGCATCAATCAGCACCCCCAGGTCCTTTTCCTCTACACAGCTTTCCAGCCACCCCGCCCCCAGCCTGTAGCGCTGCCTGGGGTTGTTGTGGCCAAAGTGCAGGACCCAGCACTTTGCCACATTAAACCTCATCCCGTTGGCCTCTGCCCAGCAATCCAACCTGAATGTCTAAATAAATATAAGTATATGTGTACGTGTAAACATTCTGTACCATAAAAGTAACAAAGAAGCCTCAAGACATTGTTAGGATTAGAAACTCCAGAAGTCAAAATTGAGCAGATGTCTTTGCAGGTGATTTTCTTGTGCATGAGCTTGGTGGTAAACTAATTCACATCACTCCATGAGCTAATTTTCCACACCAGGAGTTTTGCTTCCAAAGCTAATATAATAGGTATGTTTAAAAAAATCCAGCCCAAGCAAACACAAGATAATCTTTGCCATTAATTTTTTATGGATTCAAGATATTATACTATGCATGGAAATACACATATGAAATCAAGAAGTGTACCCTAAGCAGTAACATGATCTTACCTATTTAAAGTCTTGATAATGGCTCACTTAAACTGGCACAAAAACATTCTGAAATAATAAATGTTCAGTAATAAAGAACATTTAGAAAACTGAAATGTGAACTGTCTAGGATTATCAATAGAGAAAGTACTGCATTATAGTAAACCAAATCTAACTCTTCTCTCTGTGGAAATGAATCATCTATGAAAAGAAGAATTTGGTTATGGTTTTTTTAACAGATTAAACATCTAGTTCTTCTTTCTGAGACAATCTATCAAATTTAGAAAATCCGAAACTGTTATTAGTTTTCAACCATTTAATCATTCTAGCACATAATTTAGGCAAACCATGGGACTAAAAAAAAAAAAAGAAAAAAAAAAAGATAATTTATTGCTCTCTGTAGGTCTTGGGCTGCTATCTTAAGCAATACAATACTTCCAAAAGAAGCTCTCTTTCCTCTCTTTCTGATCTTGTGCAATTTATGACTTAAATATTATAGCACAGTTACTTCTGAAGGGTTTGCAAAAGCTATAAAGAAGATTGAAATGAATTTGGATATTTGTAAATGATTGAAATAAGCATGAGAATTTCCTATTACTGAGCAATCAAGGGGCAAATATTAAAGTATGATAATTGATCATTCCTCTGCTAGCTTTCCTGAATACATGGCTATTTTAGGATGATCTGATCAAAATTACTCAACTACGTATACTGGTAGAGTAGCAAACTACTACTTAGAAATATGTAGAACAGATGCAAAGCCTATTCAGTGATCACTCTGTATCCATATTTTCCAAATGTAGCAATGAATTCTAGTACTAATGAATTAGTATTTAAATAAGAGTATCATAGAAATATCAGAGACAATTATTCCATTTCATCCATAATTGCTATCTGAGTCTAAACTTTCTACCACAGCTTAGTTTATTTTTCACACATCTTTCCTATAAAACTCAAAAAGAAAATACTAGGAGTTGGATCCACGCTTAATGTTAAGAACTAGCAGAGAACATCAGAGAAGAAAAAAAAAAATAATCTGAACATACCAAAAGGAACATCATAGGGAACAGTTCCTTCTATCTTCCAGCTATTTCGTGTTTAAAGAAATAGATAAGCAAATACTGTTTAAGAAAGCTATTTACTGTACTGAATCTTGGGTGGAAGGACGTGTGAAAAATATCATGATACTTTGAGACCCAATACCTTTAACTATTTAGAAATTTTGCCTGAAAATGATTGAGTCTTGCCCTAGCTCACCTGCAGATTAATTGTACCTCAAGGATGTTATACAAGGCAAATGAATTGGCTGCTTCTTACATGCTCTGCAGTCTCAGTGACCTCTTTTCATCCTGTACCTGAAACATTTTTATTTTTTCTGATCATCTGTGAAAATCCTATTTTTTCCCCATATTCTTTATTTTTGTTTTATCTTCTTTTTTATGCTATTGTATTCTATTTTATGATTTTATTATATTCTTTTGTGCACTATGTTATACAGCCATTGTAAATCTCCTTTTTTCTTGACATTTAATGCATTGCAACTAGCTCCCTCTTTCTCTTTATTTCTTCTGACATTTTTTTCCATAGTCACACAGTGTGCTGTTTGTTAGTTTGCTCATTTATTTCTTGCTCACAATATATTTCTAGGAAGAGGACACATATAACGCTCAGCATAATATTAATTTTCTTTTGAACACTCCACATTTCCACTGTCTCCTCTCTTTCTCTCTCTCTCTGTTCTCTCTTTAATTCTACTCAATTACAATCAATACTGTTCTCTGCTTCTCTTTTTCTCCAAAATATTTTCTGCTCTCTTCATAGTCTTTTCTTACTGGTCTGTTCTAGCAGAGTTTTCACAATCAGACCACAAAATACACCTGGAGAGATGCCAGTGTATACAGATAACTGCATGTAAAATAAGTGATTAATGCATAGGTAGATAATAAAATAATCACCGGTCTGTGTATGTAAGTGCCTTGTAAGTGTTGAAAGCTGCACTTTATGCATCATCATTATTTTTTCCTGTTTCTACATGTATCTTTTGTGGCCAGTTTAAATTGCATATTTCTGAACATTAAATACTACACAACTAACATTTTCTACAGGAAATCTAGCTGATACTTCATATAAAAGTAAAACACTAACAACCGTTTTTCATCAGAGAAGCTGCAATAATTTATTTTTTTTTAAGAAGAATTATCCTCCCTGGTGCTGAAACACTTTGTTACTGTGTAACTATGCAGATTAAATACTTCTCTAGGTCTGGATATCAACTTTCAGAAAATTTCTGGAGGTCAACAACAGCGACCCAAGCAGAGGGTTATCTACCCATAGATACTCACTGAATTTCTTCCAACTAACCTGGTGTACACTGTCGTAATTAGCTTGATGAAAACTCTTTTTTCCTCACTCCTCCACCCCTACTCTGTCATGCAATGTTTTTTCCATTCTTAAACTAGTTTTCCACGAGGCACCACCACCTTGGCTGCAAACTCAGTTGTGCGTGGGTTGGTTGTGCGTATGGTTGGGAAAACACTCAGTATTTTTGCATTCTATGTTAATGGTAAATAAACCAGGAAATAATAGTTTAAATGAGAGTTAAAGAGAGTTATGTCACGTATCAGAAAAACAACAACAAAAACAACACAGAAATCACACAGCTTTTAGTAATAAAGACTACTGGAAAGCTGGAATAGATTGCCTGGAGAACCTGTGGAGTTTCTGTCACTCAAAGTCCTCCAGAACCATTTTGACATGTATCTGTCAAGCATTACATAAGCATAAATAATCCTGCCTTAGGCCAGAAGGATGGACTAGTTGACCTCTTGAGATCCCTTACAGTCTCCTCAATCTGTAATTAAATTCCCAGAGGTATGCTCACACTGTCCTAACACACTCAGATTTTACTGAGTTCAGTTAAAAGATGTTGATGGGGCACAGGTTCTAAGATAGTCTATACAAATGTACATTATATGTCTTTTGCAGAAGCTGTGGAATCTTACAATCAAACGCTTATATTCATTTGACCAGCAGCAAAACAGACATGAAAGCATTCCTTTCATCTGATGAATATGGCATTCAGCTGGGAAAGAAAAATACTGAAGCTGTGCTTCCTGATTTCTTTCTGAGCCCCCTTCCTTGTTCCCTGGTGACTGGCAAATGTAAATATATGGAGGTTACATCCACAATAGTGAATTAGAGGGTTTGAAGGAGCATTCTTCTTGTCTATGCAGTCAAATTGTTTAGGGTGGCCCTAGGGCAGTATCTGGCTGTGCAAGATAGCACTCTTCCAAACAACTGCTGAGTAAGGTTGTAGCTTGGGACCAGTCCCAAAACTGAATTTGAACATTATCCAGTCTGTGAGATCCAATCATTCATCCATTGTTTCAGCACTGAAAACTCTTGTTTCCTGTATAAATTATATAGTGTCAATTTCAAAATTAAATTAAAGCTTGGTCCAAAATAAGACTTAGACATAAATTGCATCACCCAAAAGCTTGCACAGTATTACCTAATGATGGAAGATTCCTTCATTATTAAAATATAAAGTTCATCAGTATCTGGGTTTAGACTTTGCTTTTGCTAAAACTGATATATAACCAATGATGTGCCCAGGTCTTTTTAAACTACAATGGGATCTAGAAACTGAAAAAAAAAGGTGCTGGTGTCCACAAAGGACCTCATGTAGGTATGTTCTGAAGTGTCACTCCAAGTCTTCTTGTGGGCAAAAGGGAACCTACCAGATACATGGAAACACGAACTCCTTGTTCATCCAATTAATGTTTTAACAGGGTGATAGTCAATATTATCTAATTAATATGGGAGAGCTTTCCTAATAAGTATGGTTACAACTGCTATGAAAATGACATCCTAGTATCTCCCCCTTTGCTATTGTGTTATGATCACCCATCCAATGTTCCTCTGAATCCCAAAATTAACACACCACTGTTTCCTTGAGCATAATAGGGGGTGCAAGGTTGCAAGGAGTCAGTAGCATCCTGAGGTTTTTGCTAAGAGTATAACACTCATAGTGGAGGCTTCTTCTGGTTATACCGGCTTTTACCACACACTGTTCAATTCTCAAACACACACCTTTATGTTTCCTTTTACCCATCTCTTTCCCTGCTAAAGTCTGAAAGCTGCACAACAGCTTCCCCAGGTTCAGCTGACAGAAAGGGCTCCTATTTGTTACGAAGTGACTGCCTAGGGGCATCAGACATTTGCCATATGTAGTTTTCCCAGGGCTTCATTTACAATAGTCAAACAATAGACAATTGGTCACTAAGGACCTTTTACAAGCTCAAATGAGCTCAGTCCAAGGAAAGTCCAAAAAAATAATATGAGACCCAGTGCTGTTAAGGGAAAGGTCTGGCGTATTATACCAGCAGTGCCTTTATATGCCATTTCAGACTCACGTTGAGGTTTCAACTACTATTATTTTAGCATACAGTATTTATTATTATTGAGGTAATTATTTTTGTTAGAGAATGGAGGGATCAATGACAATTTGATCAACAAAGGTAAGTAGTTTTCAAGAGGGTTATCATAAGGCTTCTCTGATTAAAAAGCATATGTCTGAGGTGCCTTCATCCCTCTTGCTAAATCTCTTCCAATGTATGACAGAAAAGTATGCAAGATTTGCTGGCCCTTGACCTGAAAAAAAAAAGGAAAAAAAAAAAAGACAGACCAAGGTTCTTAGAATTTACTGAACTTGGATAAGAGTGGGGAGTTCTGGCTTCTTTCCTCCAGTCTCAGCATTCCGATTTTTTATTCATCTACTGATTTATTATTTAATGGAAAATTCATAAGGAGTCCAGAGCACAAACCATGCTGTATAAAGGATGAAGGCCCTACAACTACTGAACATTAGAAAATAGATGAGAAACTTTTCATTTTCTAAATCACTTCATCCTGATCTCCTGTGCCAGGTGTGCTCTGTATGCTTATCAGAGGTAAGAGAACTTAAAACTCTGTTGCTACATAAAAGTCAAAGTCTAGTCTTTGTTCCTGAGAGCAAGGTCTGTAAATTGACTTCTGTCTATGGTGTTTGTGGCAGAATCAAGGTTGTGACTTGCCATAATTTATCTGGAGCTTAGCTGTACCTCAGAAACGTTATACAAGGCAGTTTTTTAGAGAAAGCTATCCTCTGTGCTGGCTTTGGGTGGAACAGAGTTAAATTTCTTCACAGTAGCTCATATGGGACTATGTTTTTGATTTGTGCTGAAAATAGTATTGATAATACAGGGATTTTTTAGTTATTTCTGAGCAGTGCTTATGTAGTCAAGGTCTTTTCTGCTTCTCACACGACCCCACCAGTGAGCAGACTGGGGGCGCGCAACAAGTTGGGAGGAGACATCCACGACAGCTGACCCCAAGTAACCAAAGCTATATCCCATACC